>VZTF01005790.1:22929-199216 GCA_013397755.1 Cnemophilus loriae | reverse complement strand
TTTTTTTTTTTTTTTTTGGGAGACTCAAATCCGAAATAAAAGCACTTAAGGTTTTCATTCAAATTAGAAGAGCTAGAGACTAGGAAAAATGGCTTTACCCTACATGTACCTTGTATACATAATGGATCCGTCTCCTGATATGACTTTACATTCTGGGTTTACAGGTGGTTTACAATGGTTTACATTCTGTACTGTTGGCCTTTCGGTAATGATTGTTTCATTATTCTCTAGTACAGATTACTTCCCTTGTTTATAAAAACAACAATGCAACACCAAAATATACTGCAGTTTCTAAAAAGATCATTAATTTTATGCTATTCTGTCACTAGCTTCAGATGCTCATGAAATTCATGGTTTGCAGCCTTGGAAATACTGTCAATATTGGTGCTTTGGAAGATCCTAAATTTCTATTACCTTGTTCTTATCACTTTTAAAATTCTTTCTCTGTATCTCTTCTGGATCTTTCCTGGTGCTTTTTGTTTGTTTCTTAATAAGACAGAACTAGAGAATCATTTCTTCTGGAAAAGACCTCATTGAGATCATTGAGTCCAACCTAAGCCAAACCTTGTCAACTAGACCATGGCACTCAGTGCCACATCCAGCCTTCTCTTAAACACCTCCAGGGAGGGTGACTCTACCATCTCCCTGGGCAGCCTGTTGCAATCTTTATACCACCCTTTCTCTGTGAAGAAATTACTCTTGATTTCCAACCTGAACCTCCCCTGGCAGAGCTTGAGGCCATTTCCTCTCATCCTGTCACTTATTACCTGGGAGAAGAGGCCACTCCCCACCTGGCTACAGACTCCTTTTAGGGAGTTGTAGAGAGTGATAAGGTCCCCCTGAGCCTCCTTTTATCTAGGATAAACACCCCCAGTTCCCTCAGCTGCTCCTTGTGGTCCAGACCCTTCCCAGCTCCATTGTCCTTCTCTGGACATGCTCCAGCACCTCAACGTCTTGTAGTGAGGGGCCCAGAACTGGACACAGGACTCGACATGTGGCCTCACCAGTGCCGAGCACAGAGCGGCAATCCTGGTCCTGCTGGCCGCACTATTGCTGGTACAAAAGACCTTTCTCTACTTTACTGAAATAAATTAATGCCCTGAAACACAAAGGATTAGCAAAATAGTTAATGTGCTCTGAGGATAACTCATTTAAGATGTGACACCTTACTACATTTACTCGTACCTTTCCTTCCATTGTTCCGGGTACTAAATCATCCTTCAGAGATTGGCCTGGGTTACTCAGAGAAACAGGGTTTTTGCTAGTACTGTGGTATTGCTCAAAAAGCCACAGTCACTTGCAAGTTTTAAATTAATTGTATTATGCAGGAGGCTTTTTGGACAGGACCACTGAAGAAAAGTTAGTGCAAAACAATAGAGAAGGAGCAATACCTCCTATCATTGCTGTCATAAATATTTAAGTTTGTAGATATAGGTTTCTAGTGCCATTTTAGATGTCCCAGGGTATTCCATCTGCCTGCCAGATGTTGTTCCAGATATAATGAGTCTCTTGGTTCTCTATCATGTTTTCCTCTTTCTGAGGTCTAAAAGAAGCTAGAACATCTCAATCAGCACTAAACACCTAGATTTAAGGAGAGAAGTTGCTTCTATGTATATTAATCCCTGCTTTTTAACAGTTATTTTTTAATAATTTAATTAAATCCCTCCTTTTTAACCTTATTGCATAGCGAAGTCTATTGTCGCAGTATCTTAATCCCTCCTATAAAAAACATAAGCAACTTTGACCTCCTGTGAGCTTAGCTAAAGAAAGTCCCCAAAACTGCAAAAGCAAACTGTGACAAAAGAGATAATCTGTTGCTCTTCCAAGTGAAAAGACAATGCTGGAAGAATCAGACTGTTGCTCCTATCATGGGTTTAAATACCTCAGAGCATCATCTCTCACCACAGTTTGGTCTTCTGCCAAAAGTCATTTTATTTCAAAACAAAAAGGCCAGTAATAGAGATATAAAATAGCCCCAAATTTGAATTTTCATCTCCTGAATGGTGTTTTCTGGTGTCTTCCAAAGTCATTCTCATAACAATCTCATTTGTGAATAACGAATAGAAACAACTGGAATGTGGTACTTTATCCAAATCGCCAAAGCCAAATACATTGGTATTTGGAGTTCTGCTTTGCAATTCTCTCTGTGTTAACTTGGAGTTACCACCTACCTTTGGAAGGAATTGTTTCCTGAAGCTCACATGGTGAGGGTATCCAGAGCTCATTAAATATAAATATAATAAATTAAATCTTAATAATTGCTAATAAAGAGGTAACATTAATTATCCCCTCACAGGACTGGCTGATAAGATCAGGAAGACTTACCAGACTTATCAAATCCTTTAGATTTTAGCATAAATTGCATCACAGAACCACAGAACCACAGAATCGCCGGGTTGGAGGAGACCTTTTAAGATCATCGAGTCCAACCCGTGCCCTAACACCTCAACTAAACCAAGGCACCGAGTGCCACATCGAGTCTTTTTTTAAAAGCATCCAGGGATGGTGATTCCACCACTTCCCCGGGCAGACAATTCCAGTACTTAACCACTCTTTCTGTGAAAAACCTTTTCCTAATATCCAACCTATATTTCCCTTGGTGCAGCTTAAGACTGTGTCCTCTCATTCTGCCAGTTGCTGCCTGAAAAAACAGAC
Organism: Cnemophilus loriae; assembly: GCA_013397755.1. NCBI lineage: Eukaryota > Metazoa > Chordata > Aves > Passeriformes > Corvidae > Cnemophilus > Cnemophilus loriae. The sequence continues at coordinate 196,561 of VZTF01005790.1, read as the reverse complement.
CAACCCCCACCTGACTACAACCACCTTTCACGAAGTTGTAGAGAGGGATAAGGCCACCTCTGAGTCTCCTTTTCTCCAGGCTAAACAACCCCAGCTCCCTCAATCGTTCCTCACAGGGCTTGTGTTCCAAGCCCCTCACCAGCCTGGTTGCCCTCTTCTGGACGTGTTCAAGTGTCTCAACGTCATTCCTGAACTGAGGGGCCCAGAACTGGACACAGCACTCAAGGTGCAGTCTTACCAGTGCTGGGTACAGGGGAAGAATGACTTCCCTGGTCCTGCTGGCCATGCTGTTTTTGATACAGGCCAGGTCACACCTGTTTTCAATTCTGTTACAACAAAATTACCACCCATTCCAGCATATACTGCCCAAATATCAGGAAAGAACAAGCTTCTCTGTGTAATATTCAGATCCATGAGAAGAGAAAGTAAATTAAATCCTGTCACTGTGCAAGCAGCATCTTGGCTTCTAAGGAGATGATTAGTGCACCAAATTTGAAAATGTCATGCATATATTCCTGGGTGATTAGTGATACCTGTGTCAGCACTGCTGCAGCAGAGAGCCTCATAGCTCAGGAAAACTGGGGAAAATACACTGCACATCATTTTTCTTTATAAATTCTACTAAATAGGCATGTCAGAACATTTCCTGCTTTTCTCCAAAATGTATGCATCTTTCCCACAACACAGCTTTGGAAGAACAGCTAAATATCTTTTATCCTTATAAAACTCTCCTAATTACCTACTCTTCAACGTAGCTGTGAAAATTCGCCAGTAATGTGCTTTTTTTTGGTGTGCATATCTTTATATCAATATATTTACTATCATGTGCTGCAAGTCTAACAATGTTCAAGGCTTACCAGGCTTTTTGGAGCTGCTTGTTTATTCATCAGGATAAAATTTAAATATGCTACTTCTAATACTTTTTCTCTGCTGCATCCTCTGGAACCTATTATTTTTGTATTTTTGAGGTGTTTCCTGATAAAAGAGGTAGAGATATGACACTGCAGAAATTTCCTGTGCTTTTTTTCCAGCTAAATACATACTATTTGTGAATAATGGGGACAGTATGGCAGAGACCACTTTGTAACTCTGGCTTGAGAAAATAAGCTATGTACAAGACAAGTTCTCAGGGTTTCAGTGGCATTTTAAAATATGTATCAGTGGTGGTGGTGCGTGCATGGATGGTATTTTTTTAAATTGAGTTGTCCAGAAAATATGTTAATTTGCAATAATGGCTCAGAGAAACAGTCTTTGATTTCCGCTTTGACTGCAACCATTTCATAATTAATTTGTCATTGACTTGATTCTGCTTCTTTTCATCATCGTGTCAACTATCTGAACATTTGAATGTCCAGAGAAGATTTTACAGGCAATTCTGCTCAGTGAATCTTAGGCTTATCAGCTAAAATGTTCCCACTATATTGTTACATGAAATGCAATATTGTTTACAACAGCTCTTCCTCAGAACAATCAGTAGAAGAAAAAAAATTGATCTGGGCAAGGATCTGAAAATCCCCATTATAGTCAAGACAGTGCATCCATAGGCAGTTGTTTGAGATCGGGGAAAATTAAATTCTGCACATAATATAGCTTTAGAATTTGTACCTATGAATTTTTGCCTGACAGCAAGTTCCTCACAGCTCTGGATTGAAAGTCCTCATGTTCTTTAAGATGTATTACTGCTCTAGAGCTGCTGCGTGACAACACAGATTGAGACCCCAAATTATTTTATCTTCTTATTCTAATTCTTACTCCTGTAATCAAAGGAAAACAACATTTCACATAGCCTGTAAGAACAGTCACATTAAAAAAAACAAGCTGAAATATTAAACATTTGAATGTCAGATGCTCACAACAAATGCTTGTTTTCAGTCCAAAGATTAAAAAAAATAAAAGGCCGTGCCAAATTCAAGTAACTTCAAAAATATTTCAAAACATTCCACTAACAGAATGAGGCATTTAGTTTTAATTTTATGCATAACCACACCACATGTGTATTGAGCAAGACTGAATCCACCTAAATATAAGAAAAAAAAGAGCAGCATTAGGGGTTTTGAGACAAAATTATGGAACCCATGTAAATTTTTCTTTCAGTTCTGTATGCATAACATTTCAAGTCTATCTGTATAATTTATAGTATATACCCTGGTTTTAATTTATCTAAATACAAAGTCTGTTTTATAAACATCAAAGATAATGAAAATGCCTTTTTAATTAATCTGTTGGAATCTACATGTTTATTCCACATTAACTTCCTTTATTTGTCAACCTCACACATGAGAAATGACCCCTCCTGTGCTGTCTCTGCTTAATGTCAAAGCTGTAGGGAATAATGTTTATAACATTAGCTGCGTTCTCTCACTGATGTCTGGCAATTAACGCTGCATCTGGAATCAGAAAACTTCAAAATGTCTCTCATTACTACCTGTCTGGGTGGCAGGGAGGAAATGAAAAGAAGTTTTTTATTCTTGTCACATCTAGTTGCAGGATTTACTAGCAGCACACTTTGTTCCAGTTACATGGAGTAAGATTATACCAAAGCTGCTGATCTGTTTTCAGAGGAATTGTTACAATTCGTGAGAGAAATAGCTGGGAGTAATAGAATTTTAGTAGAAATGAATCTGTTAACAGATAGGAAAAAAAATTGCTACAGCCAGATGGATCTGTGGAGTCATACTTAAAATTTCAAGCATGGTAGATAAAATCATGACTAAGAGAAGGTAAAATATGTTGAAAGAAAGTTCTTCTAAATCAAAACTTAACTCCCTGTGATTTGCCCTATCTTATGCTTTTGCTGATAGTTCCCATCATGTGGCTGTTAGACCAGGGAATGAAACTCTTTTAAGTCACTTTATGCTCAAGCCTCAGTGTATCTATCTTAGCTAATCCATGCAATGAGGTAGGAAGTAGAAGATTTCATACTTCCCTGCTACAGCTTGGCAGAAAGTATTTTACCCACTGGGACCAAATCTGAAGACTTGAGGCATTGAGAAAAGCTGAAAAAGGAAAAAGAGAGTGCTTGGATATCACTTGGACGAAGCACTTGAGTTCATCGCTATCCAGATTATCAGGGAAATATTGAATCTCTTTTCTCCTGTTATTAATGTCTTTTGGGTTTACACAAGTAACCCTGTTATTTGAGGTGTTAAAACAATTCCTCTAATTCAAAAGAGATGCTGCTGTGGTGGTCATAGGTAATCTAGCATGCCTTCGGTAGTTCAAGAGATTGTCTACTTCTCCAGATAAATATTTTCAGTTTTAATTAGTGCTTGGAAAAAAAAAACAAAACCGAAAACAACTAAAGATTACATTTTTCTGCCTAAAATTTTTAAACACAAATAACGCGCCTCAATTATGTTGTTTGGTAAAAGGGAAGGGAAGTAACAATTATCCCTTGTGCTCTTGAAAAATGGACATAGACATTTCCCAAAATACCTAGTTTAGTTCCGTATTGCACATAGCACACTATGAAGGAAGGTATGGGCTAAATCCCAAACCACAGGTAAATTCACTAGGATGAGTTTAGAAAGTTCTAGTTAGCAGACAGTGAGTCACTCAGACTGATGTGCCCACAGAGATGCAAAAATATAAAGCCAAGAGTGTTGCCTCAAACCTAGAGCCAAAATGGATGTGCTGCCACAGTCTGCACATACCAGACGTGGTATTGACTGAGTTATAGCCACAAACATGGAAGACCTGAACTTCTGATACAACTGATGATCAATCTTTACATCAAAGAAGTCTAGATAGGTAGGTATAGATAAAGATTATATATAGATATAGGTGATAGATATAGATATAGACAAGGAAATGGAGCTAATTTTCAAAGACATACTTAAATTTTGGTGGAATTCAAGACGAAATCAGTAATGTATGGCTGATGTACACAAGAGCACTGATGATTCTAGAGCCCAAAGCTACTTTCATCTTTAAAACAGCTGGGACTAGTGGTACTTTCAATCAAAATATTAAATATCTTCATATCCAAGATTCTGGGTTTGGGTGAGGATGTTTGCTTTATCTTGTGTTTGAAACTGTGCTTAGATTTGCCATAATACAATTAAAAAAAAAAAATTGAAAATGTGCAAAACCCATAGTTAAATGCAATACAAGTGTTTAAGTGGAAAAAAAATCAAAAAAACCCAGATGACGCATTTCTGGATCCCTAAGCAGCCCCAACTACTATTCTGCTGATAAAATATCCGCACCCTGCTGAGTGGACATGAGCTAAGTAAACAGATGTTCTTAAAGAGAAAAGGAAATCTTGAATAGCTGACTTATTTTGTTGCAGTTATGCTCTGCCCGACAGTTACGAGTTTAAAGGGTGGTTGCCATGACCAGCAAATCCAGTCAGGCTTTAAGTGCAGCTAAATCCAACAGAAACTCTCAACTTTGCTCTTTTGCCCCCGAGACGGCTACAGGTCAATAGTTATTTTCTGAGTTATTTAGGACTAATCAGAAAAGCATGTGCAGATGTTGAAAGATTGAATTTATATCTCTGGAACTGATTCAGGTGCTTTTTAAAATATATTCTCTTTTTAAAATTATTATTATTATTATTATTATTTAAAATGGCACTTAGACTTTGGCAAATCTTACTGAACTTCTGAATGAAATTTAACTCTTTGTTGACTTTCAGTGGACTAAACAGGATTATCCTGAGGCAGGAGGAACAAACCAGGATATTTATTATTTAGTCAATCAATACTGCTGTACTTTTCTAAAACTTTGTTGTAATAAAATGTAGTGTTGAGTTATAAATATAACAGACACTGCCTTGCTTGCTTGCCAAAGCTAGAATTTACTTCCATTTGAAAATAGATTCCTGTTTTTTCTTATAGAAATGCCTGCTTTTAGAGAAGGCAAATCAAGTTACAAACACGTTTGGTCTAAATAATTCAGAAATACAGCAAACCTTATCGTAGGCACCCCTTAAACATACTCCAGGAGGAAACACCTTCTGCATATTGAAATGTCGTATCTCTCTGACCCTTACAGCAGAATTCAGTCATGCCTTTTTTTTGTTTAACTAAGGGAGTCCTAAGTGGTTGCGGTAGTACAGTGTGAATTCACTCTGCCACACAAAGCCACTCAGGAGTGCATTTAGCCAGCTTAAAGTCTTAGGGAGTGTGAGGGGCAGACAAAGCCCAAGCTGCGCTTTGAACACAAATGCTGAAAACTCTGTCAGCGTTTTAAAATTAAGTTTCAACTATTCATATGTTAAGACTTTAGGGAGATGAATTAGGACAGCTGAGAAACTGATTACAGCCTCATGCTGCATTTTTTCACTTTGCTGTTCACGTAGCCAGGCTGACACGGCCCCTACTGAAATACTTCTATCTCGTGATACATGTATCAAAAACGAATAGATAGGATGGTTGATTTTGTGCCTTTCTTGTTCTGCCACATGCTTTTACTTTGAACCACATGTCATTAATAGAGCAAATGGGATTTTGGCATGGAACCAAAGGGGTGGGAGGGGAGAGGGGGTTGGGGGGAGATGGATGGGAGCGAGATGAACTACTGAGAGAAGCACTGCTGCCTTTCTTTACACTAAAGCAATGTCAGGTTTATTAGGCTTCCCTTTAGTCCTTCCTGACAGGACTGGAGGCACTCGTACGTCTCATGCATTCATGAGCCTCTTTGACACTATTGCATCTTTTGTTAGAGCTGAAAATGCAGATCATTGCTCTACCCTTCCTTCAGCTGCCATATGGCATTGTGGAAAGGAGCCCACAAAGGAAGGAGAGGGAAATGGAAAAAAAAAAATAAAAGGAGGGGGGGGAAGAAGAAATGAAACTACCAGCAGATGAAATTGATTTATTTTCATCATTAGGGAGTAGGGGGATGGAAGCCTTTTGGAATATGAAACCTTCTCTCAAAGCAGGCAGGCAGGCTGCCTGCATGACAGCTCTGGTACATGTTAAAAAATAACATGGCTTGAAAATAGAAGCACCATTGTTTTGCTTAACTACTGTAACAAATTTATATGCAATGGAATGCATCATCTAAAGTAAACTGCCAAAGTTGCAGACTTCTATTTTTCCTGCTGCCTGCAAGAGGTAAAATCCACATAAACCCAAATGCTCCATAGCTGTAACAGTCTGGCACCACTGTGTATTTTTCTAAAAACTCTCAAAATATCCTTAGTCTAGTCTGCATCTTGCGGTACTAAACCCTTCCTAAAGTAAGTAACAATTAGAGCACTTTATATAATCACTTTAAAAACAAACCAAAAATATATTGGAGAGAAAGAAGCTTTATATTTCAATTATTTGGTTAGTTTTCCATGGGGTCCTTGCTTTATGAAACACCAAATAAAACGTTTAAAAGAAATACAATGCAGCATGTGCTGTGTATTAGCCGAACTTGATACTCTTGCTTACTCCACCAGGTTTATATTCCCTCCTCATATAAAAAAGCACAACTCAGACTGGATATAAGCAAACTGTGTTTTTTCTAAATAGGTTTTACAAAATTAAATACTTAATACATTACTTAGATTAATCTAACCATTTAAATGAATTTGCTTCCTCGTTCTCCTTGATCTTTTACTTTTAAAGTGCATGTCAGTAAAGAGGTGGCTTTAAAAATTTCCATTGTGTCAGAAAAATTTGTCTATATTTTCTGAAGTTTGCTCACAAGATCCTGTTCAAGAAGTTATAGAGTATCAATTTACATTTATGGAATAAAGTTTCCTCCTTTGCTTTCAATAATCTCAAGACCAGGTGAGTGATCAAGAATCTTGCTTAATCAAGAATTAGATGCGCAGATTCTACAGTTAGTTCACTCATATTTGGAACAGTGTTTTGGTTTAGTTGTTTGGAAGGTCCCTTTTGATGCAACAGTTTTCCTCTGTACTGAGTTCTGTTCTTCTGGATATGTGATATGTTGCGCTTCTTGGGTGAATATTTTTTTGTGTGTGTATGAATATATTCCTGATGAAAATAATACACTGTTCAAAGTCTTCCATTCACAAATGTCTAACCACAGACCTTTCAAGGAAACAAAGTCTGTGACATGTATTGGCAGTTGTACATGTTGTATTCCTGCAGAATTTAGACATTTAAGATTATTTGCAAGAATGAGGCTTAATTGCTGTCTCTACTTAGCTGTGCTGAAAGTGCTAGTTTTTCTAGGCTCTACTTGCAGAACGGAATTTTTCCATTCCTCCTTTCCTGAATGTATAAGGTACTCAGCCCTGTCAATGACAGGAAAAGGTATAGGCAAGCATCTGCCTTGCAGTTGTACACAGTAGTCTTTACCAGATCTCTGTTCCCCTCTTCCATTGAAATATCTGTCCAAGACACATTGCACTTCCAGCTTACAGAATTTCTGTGGGTGGAAAGCTAATAATGGCAGGATATAGTGAAGAACTGGGCAGATATTGTGTGTGGGTGAGCCAGTTCCTGGATATGTTGACTGGTAAGTGGCCTTGGAGTCCCTGAGCAGGTGCAAGCCTTGTCTTTACATTTTATACTGTGATTAGGTGAAGAGGTCTTCAGGAAGGCTTCCACTTTAACTTACTAGTGCTTGTTAGTTAACGAGAATGCATCTTACGGATGCCTAAGAAGTGTGATGAGGAACAGACTGTCTTTTGGTTTTGGCTAAGGCAATGACTCAAGTCGCAGAATCACTAAGCTTTTATTACCTGGGCTTTCACTGATTCTAAGGCCTTCTTACTAAAAAAATGTTTACACTGTAGAATTCACCAGAGTGTTGGACACAGATTTGATTGCTTTCAAGCTTGGAGCTGTGTTATTCATAACTCACACATACTCTGTCAGCTGCAAAGCACTCATGAATATTTTCTCATGTAGATGGATTTTATTGCAAACTTCTACAATTTCAGACAGGAACTGGCTTATTCATCACATTCTTATTGAATAATACTTTTGTCACTTGGTAGAACAAGGGACATATTGTGACTATCAGGGAATAATCCATACCTCAATAATTATGAGTGGTAAGTATTCATCACCTTTTGTTACCCATCTGAAAGCAACTCAGACAAAATCAGAGTTTGCTCATGAATGAAAGAACAAACTCTATGGCAAATGTTAGTCATAAAAATAATCTACTACTACATTTACAAGTCTTTGTGCATCATCAATAAACAAAGTTTAGAAATTATTTTGTTTATAGTCCTCATCCATTCAAAGTTTTATTTGATGTTCCTTATGGCTTAGGGAGCAGGACTCAAAGAGGAGACAGTGTGAACAAGGATGAACATATGCTTACAATATTCTGTATGGGAAGACTGGGCATGGCCCCAGCCCTAAACAACTGCTTTTGATTTTGTTAATACTTTCTTTTGTGTCAGTTTTCTGCAGAAACAATGAAGCTGCCAGCTTCATGGGTAAAGCACAAGACACTAGGAGATAATATTTTGAGCAACTTCCTCCAGACTAGAGAATTCCCTTCTAAATATACGACGTGTGGTTGCACATTTCACTCTTTTCAAAACAGAACATAAAGTTCATGTCATTGGTTTAATTGTCAGTTTAATATCACAGTAAAAAACCCTCACAGTTAAAAGGAAAGAGCATGAAAACACCAGTCCCACCAGGAATTTTAGAGAAAGAAGGGACTACACCAAATCCTACCTGTATGTCTCTGGTATGAAAATGTTCATTTGTAGTATACTTAGGTGCTGCTTACATGGTTAATTCCACACATCAGTTCTCAAAATGCATCTCAGGATGAAGATATTGTGCCCATCTGAGGACCACGCATTGACTAAAATCAAACATCCAGTTTTTGGGGGAGAAATTTAAAGCTCATAGTCCCTACTAGGAGGAAAATTCTCACAAATTAATTTTATACTAAGCAAAATGATGAGTAGTCAAAACTTCTCTATTGGGAACATACAGTTAACACTTTGGACTGGCAAGCAAACTTAACTTGATCCTGACTATCTGGTTAAAGCACTCTCAGACATGAGAAAGGGGGAGAGAGTAAGGATTTTTGAATACCAGACTCTCCTGACTGAACGCTTTTTACATTGATGACTGGAAGAAACACAAAACTTGCACTGAGGAGAAAGGAGAATGTAAGACCTGTTCTCAGTTTCCTAGACATTCATGCTCCAGTTAACTATTTCTCTTATGCAAAGTGAGACAACCACAACAGGAGAAATATGCACCTCCTTGCAGCAATTATAGATATTCCTCGGAGGTATGGGTTTGAGCTCTGCAGGGTGAAGAGAACATTGTATACAGGGCTCTTGACCCCCCTGGAATGATTTAGCAAATGAATAAAACAAAAATATTTTAAAGAAGCCAGCTCCTGTAATTTTCAAGAGTGGTACAAGACAGAGAATATTGAGGCATTGCACTTTTAGTGACATATCAGACCACATAAATTTTCTGTCATCTAGATCTTTTTAGTTCACTTAATCTCAATAACTTTGGTGTTGATTTTATAATTTTACTGAAAGACTATCCCAAAAAAATTAAACTACAGGTTAAGTTGCTGATGAACATTTATGCTACTGTCTACATAAAGAGAGATAACATTCCAACTCCTTATGTGCCTTTATAACTTATTGAGGTGTCATAATTTTTTATACACATTTCAGTGAGTTGAAGGACTGACATGCAAATTCAAGATGCTCTCTTATAAAACTGGAGCTCTGAGTACAGATATGCTCTGAATAGGTAAAATGTACAGATTATATAGAATTATTTAGGCTTAATCAAACCAAATGAAACTAAAGCATTTCAGATGTTAACAAAGCAAGATCTAAGAAAAGCTTATAATTTTTGCTTATAAATGTTTGGTGGTATGCATGTAAAGGGTTAATTTGAAATCCTATTACATCTGAATGGGATGTAGAAAAATAGATCCAGGAATTATTGTCTGGTTTATTGTAAATCTCTGTCTAGTGTACGCAGAAAGGGAGAAAAGTGTATGTGTGTGGAGGGGGAATGACACTAAATGGGGATTAGATCAATAAGCTTTGGATAGATCCTGCAGTAGGTAAATACAGCATGGGTTGAAAACTAGAATGATTATACCAGCAATGTCCTGGGTAGAGACTTCTGCTTTTATATATCTTTCTATTTTTAATGGCTATTGTACCCCTTTACATGTAAGTTTATTTTCTGTGAGCACCTCTCATCATCTTTTTTCACTTCTGCTAGATTGTTTGCTTATTACATCTTAGTATACTAAGCCACCACAGAAAGTACTTTGGAAGTGGAAATCTAGTGGACCACAGGGTTATTTTTCACTAGACGTTATTTACTTATGTTTAGCCACTACACTGTTTTTACTGGATGTTAACAGAAAATCTATTGCTGTGTACCTGACAAAGGGACAAAACAGTCTCAATGTCACTTACTTAAATGGCCCTCGACACTCCAAGGCCCTCCCCCCACATTCTAGCAGAAGTTGCAGGGATTCCATGTTGCAGACTACTGTAAAGTTCCTAAAAAAATCTTAGAAAATGTAAAGTTCAAGAGTTATGAAAGGCTAGTTCTCAAGAAGCATATCTGTTCAAATGCATATTATAAGGCAGGTGAAAGTGTGTATTTTGCACTTTGAATAATTTCTTCTCCTTGGCTTGAATGAGAAGATAAAACTTTCCTGAGCTTCTTCTCTCACAGGCCTACAGTGAGAGGATGGGATATGTGTTGGAAGTTCACGTGTCCAGCCCACCAACAGATGACCAGCCAGTATCTGCAAGCAGGAATATGATTTGACCTTTGTTTCTGATGCAACTGTTACATCAAAATATTAACCAGGAAAAAAACGACCATTCAAGGCAGGTTTCTGACTTAGCTTCAAGTTTATCCCCCTTTTCTCCTTTGCTGACTGAGGGATTTGCGGTCATAACTGAAGCCTGCTTTAAAAGTTTTGTCGTTTTAATCTTTTGAGAATTCTGACATTGAATAGAAATGGAAAATTTAAATAAAAAGAGGATGAGAATACATCCCGTACCAGCTAAACCTCTGGAAGATATTAGATCACAAAACAGTAGGAGAAATGTAAAAGAAAAAAATCGTTCACATCTTTTATGATCTGTAAATGTCCTAGAGTGAAGAGTGTTGAAAATAAGAGGGAGACAGATATGGTATGATACAAGGAATCAATGCTTGAAAAAATGTAGAGGTTTTTAATACAATAAATGAAAAAGTCATACAACAAAACCAAATAACTTCCCATCTTAAAACTGGCCAAAAGACTTTATCATTCAAATAACAACATTTTGTTGCCTACAATTAGTAGGCTCCATGCCATTTTTTTCTCTCTCCACTGTGCCATTAACTGGGAAAATTCACCCAGGCTGAACCAGTGGGTTACATAAGGAATGTACAACAGGAATAATGTCCTTACACCATTTCTTTGTATACCCCAATTATGAAATTTTTGCCTTCATGCTAGTGACTTGCCACAGTAAGTGTGAAATTTTTGGTATATCCTTTTCTTTTGCTCATAGAATGTCTCTTTTTGAGATCATGCCATATACCTGTGTTTGCGTATTTTCCACATAAGTGGTATTGCTAAAAATATTGCCAGTAGTGTTGTAGATTAGAACAGCAAATACACAGTGCAGTCATGTAGATGCTCATAGCTTTGAAAATCAAATCCCCTTGATTAAAGTGTTTAGGAAAAAAAGTAATGAAAGTCTATCAAGAACTGTTAGGAAATATACGTCTACAACTCAGATTTAGGAGTTCCACAGTCTTTAAATCCTTTGAAATGCGGATCATATCCTCAGGGAACATTGTTCTATTGTTGATAAGCATCTGCTCCTGACCACTGCCAGAGACATGGCACTGAGTCAAACACATGCACGTGCAGACTGAGCTTTGGGTAGCTTATAATTTTGAGGAGTTACTTTAAGTATTCGTGGTGGTGTTCTGGTGGTGTCGACTGTTTTTTTTTTACCTGAGACTTTAATAATCCATGATACTGGTCAATAAGTCAGAATACTGGTCAATAACTAAAGTGAACTCATGTACCAGCCCATTCAAAATTTTTCTACCACAGCAAAGCATGCAGAAAAAGAAGTTTTATGCACAGGGGAGTCACATTCTCTGTCAAAAGAGCTTTTCTTTTGAGAGCTCTGTGAAGTACAAAACATCCACCAAGATACTGCAAATGTCAAAAATTATCTTTAAAAAAATTTCATGACAGAGTTTCCTAGGCCTACATCAGTAGTAGGAATATGTGTATTTTTAAGGAAGGATATAATTTTTTGCACATAATTAAAATATACAAGGGTGATTTTAAAAGTTTCAGATTTTTTATTAAGGATAATCAAAATTTTAGCTATATTACCTAAACAAAAGGACTTATCAACCATTTGTGACAGGATTCCTCAAAAAACCCAAGTAAATAAAATATATTTAATACACCTTAAGAAAAAACTTACTAAAAATTATCTTTCTTTTTTTCTTTTTTTCATGAATAAACCTCTCTTTTCAATGTTACTGGTTCAAAATGATTTGCCATTGAATATTAGCCCCTGTATACAGTGTATTTGGTCTCAGGTCCCTTATGCTGAAACAAAAGTCCTTAGATTTAGCTTTGAGCATACATACAGTTGTAGAATAAAAATGCTTCTGTACCTGAAAAAGGGAGCAAAATGGGAGATTCAATCATTATAAATTTATGCTTTATACAACACAGAGAAAGAAAGTACTTCAAAGAATAATACTTTTAAAGCTAATTTTGCTTTATGTACATACCAGTGGTGGAATTATTGTGATCCTGCTGTAATGTCTTGTGAGAAAACATGTGGGATAGTGCAACAACCATGAAATTAAAACTGACTACTTCTGTAGGGCAGACCACTATTACATGGTGTCTTATTTCTCAGAGGGCCCATTATCTCTTCATCACCAGAAAAATCAGGCTCTGCAGTGGAGGGCCATAGACTGAGTAGGAGAGGAGGCAAAACAGTAGAGGAAAGGCCATGGGAGAACAGAATGTGCCACTGTCACATCTCACCAGCCTTTATTTAGCAGCCTGAATTTCGAAATTCAGCAGTTTTAAAAAATTGTGTCATTTATAAGGGCCAACTGCTGAAAAAGATAAGGGAAGAAGGTAACCTGTTGAAAACTAAAAAATATACCCCAGCCACCAAACCTCTATATCTGAAAGTACTTTAGTTTATTTTCCAGCACAGCCTTTGAATTTTAATGAAACACTGGGGGAAACTTGTAAATGAAAATATAAATGTTGCTGTCTGAGAAGCTGGCCTGGCACCTCATGTGAATTATTTAGAGACAACTTATATTGTTTCTGCTTTTAAAGAGCTAAGAAAATATTTGTGGGTAAGTTTTTTGGGGTTTTTTTCTGTTGCCTAGTCTTAATAGATTTTGTTTCCTCACCACTTAATTCCAAATTCTTAATTCCAAAATCTCTTCAAAACACAATATCTATGCCTCATAGTAATTAAATAAAAGTACCTGACATAATAGTATTAATGAATTTTTACCTGCTCATCTACAACTAAGGAGAGGAAAATTAAACTTCTTGATAACCCTGACTGCATCACAGAGATGTGAAAGGGCCCAGATTACAATGTGTCAGTTCTAAAATCTTGCCTCAGACACAACCTCAAATACCCAAAATGCCTCAAAAGATAAACCATGCAAAACTAAAGAATCGTTAGTCCAAGAAGCAAAGTCTGTAACTGCATCAGTATCTAGATTTTTTAAAAATGTACTTAATTTATGATTTGCTTATGCTTATTGGACTTTAGGCCCGATTCTAAACAACTTCTTCAATGACATTTTAATAGTAAGTAGAAAAAATCTGCATATCTGGGATATTGCCCAATTTTTAAAATTTCTATTGGTTTGAAAACAGGCTTTATCTCTTGCTGTTTTTCAGATTTCTAAAATAAATCTAATCCTACAACAAATAGGTTTTTGCATATTTTTAATTTACATTATTATTAATATTAATATTTTGATGAAAAATCTATGCATGCACATACATACACCATAAATGAATGGCATTTCTTCAAATGTTGAGGGTAATTAAGGGTATTATGAACAGGAGGCTGTATTCCAAACAATGCTTAACATTTTGAAGTATTTTGCAAAAAATGAGTGTATTATCGGTAAAATCGAAGATGTCAAAGACCCATATGTACCTTATACTTGCTCCGTTGGTAAAATCCATTGGAGAAAGGTTTCAAATATATTTAAATTGCAGAATTACAGAATCATTTAAGTTGAAAAAACCCCCTGAGATCACTGAGTCTAACTTTGACTGATCACCACTGTATCAACAAAACCATGGCACTGAGTGCCATGCCCAATCATTTTTTGAACACGTCCAGGGATGGTGACTCCACTATCTCCCTGTGCAGTCCATTCCAATGCTTAGCAACTCTTTCCATGAAGAAATCCTCATGGTGTCCAGCCTGAACCTTTCCTGGTGCAGCTTAAGGCTCTGTTCTTTTGTCCTGTGACTGATTACCTGGGAGAAGGGACTGATTACCTGGGAGAAGGGACTGACCCCCTCCTGGCCACAACTATTCCCTCCATTGCTTCTGCCACTTTCATGCAGAAGTCTCAGGTGGTTCTTGGCTCTAATATTTAGGCAAATAAGGTGAGTTCTCAAAGTAAATCAGTAAGTTTTTTTGCTTATGTTACTTCTCACCCTAGCAATCATGAGCTATGAAGTATAGTTTTCAAAGCAATAGCACTTGCAGAATCCTTAAGTGGCCTTGTAATTGGTACTCTGAGATGTTCTTCAGTGAGAAATGGAGCTGAGAAATGCTGTATATAGCCCCAAGTTTATAGATTCCCCCAGGTTCCTATAAGCACTCCGTGATACCCTGTCATTTTTGTAGCTATAAAATTATAGCAAGAGTATCTATTTATTTATTTTTTAGCAATTGAGCATAGAATTGTTGGGTTTAAGTGCTTTTTGTTTTAGAAGAATTTTAAAGCATTACAAAGAATTATATGCTTATAAAAGAGTTATAGCAAGGCAAGACAGAGACATAAATGTCCATTCTTCAGAATACATACAATAAATACAATAAATACAATAAATACAAAAAATAAAAAAAAAAATAAAAACTTTTGTCCACTCATTTGGGATTTTATTAAATACGGTTTTCTGGTAGAATAAAATTGTAATGATGTTTCTAACTGAAGATTGAAAGCTTAATGCTCTACACTTTGGTAAAATTATGCCCTGATAAGGTTATTTCTTGAACCTATTGAAAGATCAGTCTCTCATTTTAGCAAGTAAATTGCCTTATACCACCTGCATACCCCACAGCTACCTCCTTCATGTTTCCTTTCTATTTTCATATCTATGGGAACGGAATCTGCTCTTCATATTCAGCAAATATGCCTCCTGCTGCTGCCTCTGCTGCCTTAGATTTAGGCCTGAGTTACCATGTCTTTTGCAATGATGCTGAACCATCAAGAGCGTTTTTTGCAGTCTGGAGATTCTGGCACAATTGTCCCTAAAATGGATTGTCTCACTGTTTTCTTTCCACCTCTTTTCTCACTGGATTTTTGGGTTCACATAGACCCATTTAAATGTACTTATGGTAGAATACACTAGGATAACTCTGCTCAACTCAGAGAAGTCTAGATTCATACAAAGACGATCAGAATAGCAGGAATACATGAGATAATGCCAAGTTGGGAGGATTTTTTTTTCCTTTGTTTGATAAGGATGCTCTACTTCTATGACATTTCTAACTAATTATTCCTGTTATAATGCAGATAACATTCCTTGTTCTTTTCAGTTTTTATAGGTCAGAGATGTTTATCTTCAGTACCCTGTGACAATGCATGCAGAATAACTGTCTATTTGATTTTTAATGCACTCAGTAGTTACAGTGTCACTAAAGACTAAAACCTACATACAGAGGATCAGAACAAAGTCTGAGTTTTCAGTGAATCAGAGTTATGCTTTGCTAATGTCAAGGAAGAGAAATGATTGCTCTGTTTTAGATACACTAAAGGAAGATTACAGTTTCAGAATTGCTGTCTCTAACTGTCTCCCATTTTAGTCTCTTTTGTTCTTTATCATCTGTATGTTCTGAATGTTTTGCTCCCTTGCTTTAAATTTAAACATGATGCAGGCGGCTTACAGCATATTGTTGGATGTGAGGCTTTAAACTGACAAATTTTCTCTTTTCATATCCTCTCCAACCTTTTCACTGGATTTCATGCTTTACCTTTGCAAATATTTGTGAAGATCATAAAGAGATCAGGGAGAGAAATGTTCCAGACAAATGAGACCAGTAAATTTTTCAGTGTGTGATTTGTTCTTGGTGTAGTCGACATCTATTTCACATAAAATAAGGAAGTCTGGGCATTATGAAGCTTGCATAGAAACCAAGATATATAATATTAGGAAATCTGGTACTAGGCTGAAGTTACCAAACAATGAATGTGATGAAAAGCAACCACCGTGGAAACAATCTGTGGGTGATAGAGGGCAGGAAATTAAAACCGTTGATACCCCAATTGGTACCATGCTCAGTACGACACTGTAAAAGAGGACTGATGTTATAACACAAGAAAATCAGTGTGATAATTACATTTGAATCTAAACCTACCTCTGCACCTTGGACTGATTTTACTAAATGTTTTCTTTCCTGAAATGTTTTAATGAAATATGATGGTTAATCCAATAGTCTACATGTCTATTTTCCTTATAAAAGTTACCAACACAGAGCTAATGAAATAAAAGGTTATTTTATCAGAAAATGAAGGCACTGGGAACCGTAGAAAATAGGATGTGTAGGCTGGATTCTCAAGTTTAACAAATTCATTTCACACAAGATTTTCTAAAACATGAAACCAAAGCAGTCAGAGTGCAGCACTGCAAAATTCCAAGTGGGTAGGGGAATGATCACAAAGCTGGTAAAGGTGACTGTCAGAAGCTCTCGTATCTCAGGGATGAAAAGAGATCACAAAAGGAAAAAAAAAAAAACAGAAGCATGGTACTGCATGGAAGATCCAGGGCTGTATAGCAAGAGATGGCCTCAGAAAACCAAGAGTATAAGTGTTACAGATTCAAATTCTTCTTCCTTTCTTTTCCTTATTCTTATATTAAGGAAGGCAAAATTAGCTCTACAAAAAGAACATTATTGCCTGTTTTGGAGGATTTCTTTAAAGCTGAAACTTTTTTAATGTTCAAAGTCCTAGAAAAAATTAAATTAATAAAATAAATTACGTAAGAAAGTGCATAGGCAGAAAATAAGCTGTAATAGAAGGAAACAGAAATGAACTTAGATTTAAAAAGCTTAGGCATTAAAAACTGTTCTTTAAGCACTTCTTTACACTAATGATGAATGTGGGGAGAAAGTAAAACCTGTCCTTAGACCTGCAGTGATGTAGACACACGACTTATCACAGAATTTCAGAAATACATACCATTTTTGCAGTTTAAATAAAATGATAATTCACCAAGGAGAATGGGGAAAGGAAGTTCAGCTGCTGTCTCAATAACTGTAAGAAACTGGCAGCTAAAAAGAGAGAATCTACTTAACGGTTACACCATTGAACAGTAAATCAGTCATGGTCAGTCACCTTAAAGCAGTTTGCAAAATGCCTCTGGCCCATGACTTATACAGCCACCTTAAGGTATGTACTGTCATATATTGACCAGCAGTAGGCTTGCATGGGGTGGTATTACACTGGGAAATCCAAAAATGGAACCTGCATGGACGGTCTCAGATCACTACCTCTTCATAGAAATGAAAAAATAATCCAAGACCTAAAAAAACCCCCTGTGTTCACTTGCTTAGAGACAAAGGAACCTTAAAAGGAACCTTGAATCTTAAAAAACCCACCAATCAGCAATCCACAAAGAAAGCAGAGACAAACCTAAAACGAAAAAAAAAACAAAAAGAGGATGGTTTGAAGTTATGTTTTCTATAATCCTTTATCTTCCATGTGCAAATTTCACGGGACTGCTAGTCTTGTAGTTCCTTACTGTACAACAAACTTCCATAAATATTAAGAAAACCTTTGGTGTTTAAAACCAATAATAACAGTACTTCTAAGTTTAAACCTCTTTTAGTTGCAAATAGACAGCAGCTCATTCCTTCCAAGAAAATACAGTCATGTATAAAAGTTACCAGAGTCATGCTGCTACATGCTTATACTGTGTTTGCACATGTATGAATTAATGTTTTGAAGAATCTGACATTTTATTATTTTAAGAAGGACCACTTTTGGAACAGGAACTGCGAGCCTATTTTCTAAACTGCTTAACGGTCTGCGATGAAAAAAGTACAGTGAGGTTTTTTTCTTCTCCTGCGTAAGTGTGGCTTTTAGGAGACCATGACTCCAATCAGAAACTATGAATATCTGTGGACAGAAAATAGGACCAGCTGGTGCCCTTGCCTGGTACTTTTTACATTTTCTTTAAGGTGCTGGTTGGGAGGAGGGGTGGCAGAGAACTACACACAGAAGACAAGAAACAGAAGTTGTGACTGGAAAAAGACCCAGAGTTGGCTACAGCAGCTCTCCACCAGCTGCCATTACAATGTGCATTGTGTACATTTGCACGGTGTAGAATCTAATTCAGTTTTACAGTCGGAAAAGAATAGGAGGCAATCACCAAGCATCCATCACCAAACAGCATGATAAATAAGCTGTTATTTGGATCATGTAATCAACCCAGTCAAGAGATTTGGACTGGAAAAAAAGCAAATAGAAAAGACAGGATCAAAAAAAACCTCCCATAAAATAAAACAGAAAACCCAAGAAGGATCTTCCCTGCTTCTTTTGGCCTTGAACACTGGCAACTATAGAGAAGTAATATATGATTATAGTTTATGAGCTTAATCTGAGACTTGAAACCGTGCTAGAGTGAAGTAAAAGAAAAAAGCAACACTTTTGTGAGGGTACTTTGACAAGTTTCCTGGAAGGTTCTTAATGTCTAGAACAGTGAAATATTTCCTTATTGGCAATATTTATTGAAAATCATCCTGCATTTAAGTAAAGATAGAAAGGGAGACAGAAATATCTAAAGAAGATAAGCCTATATTTCAGAGTAGCCTCTGCACTTCTGGCCAATTTTTAGTGATATTTAGCTCTTGAGAGATTCAAAGAGCTTGCTGTTTAAGTGTTTCAAAACCATCTAGAAAGCTAACTCCTAAAGGATACAGGGTGCTTAGGCATTTTATATTTGCTTTGTGGTATCCCTTTGTTTGCAGACACTTAAGCAAAGCTTTACTAATCCAGTCCTATGCATGCATAGAGTGGCCAGACTAACTTTAAAAATGGCTAAATATTGCACTCTTTTAATACACTCTTACAGAATTTTCAAATAATCTGTTTACTGCAAAAGGCTCCAATGCATTTTAATATCTTGTACTCGACAGCCTAGCTGAGGGTTCACTCCCAAATCCAATTAAATAAAAAAATCACTAGTTTTGACTTTAGACAGATGACTTATGCATACCTTTAGCACATCACACATTTTAAGTAAGAAACATTAACCTCTTTCACTCTTATTGGAGTTAACACACATAATAGTCATGTGCTCTGAGCTTCTTAAAAAAGCATATGATAAATCAGAATTCATCTTGCAGAAAAATGTCAGAGCCCTGAGGATGCTAATCAGATTTATTGTCCCTGACTGGCCTCACATGGGATGCTCTGCTCAGAGCCCAGGAGCCCCATTTAAGCTTAGCCTATGATATCTGGCCCTGCCTCTTAGAGGGTCTCTGGACCTGTTCTGCACTTAACTTTTCTCCTGTGTGAGTGTCTCAGACAGAAAATATATCTTGTCTCTGGCTCCATTTGCTTCCCTTCCTGGATGCTGTGAAGGGCCTTGCTCTCTTCCTTGCTGTCCTGTTCCTGCTGTGTCTTCGCAGATGGTTTGTTAGAGGTCACTTACTATCTCTGCAACCAAATATACAAATTATTCTTGGAGCTGATGTGGGGATCTTAAATAATTTCAGAACTTGTAAAAGCTTGTTTGTTTTTTCTTTGTTTTGGTGTTGATATAATGATGAGAAGGCTGATGGGCAGGGGTGGAAGATGGAGAGATGCATTAAACTATTCCCAGAGCATACGGGTTTGCCACCAATTGTCTTCTCTTTCTATATATTTGCAAATATTGGTATTTTTAGCTCAGCAGCCAGAATGAAAAAATCACAAGCCTTTTTGAAGGCTAGTGGGAAGCTTTCTGACCTAAAATAATTTCTTTATCTTGATGTGTTTAATAACTGTTTTAGGAAAAGTTATATTTTTAAAAAACAGTGCAACTACAAATTGAAAGGATCACTCTGAGGGAAAAAAAATACTTTAGCTGTCAAAATAGAAATATTCTTGGATTTGCATGGAAGCATTTTTTGAACCAAAATAGTTCTCCAATTTGAATTTAACAGAGATTTTCTTCTTCTGAAGCTGTACTCTTCAACAAACGTGCAATATTTACTGTCACTTTCAGCTGTCGTGCTTTGTTGGGTATGATTAGAATGCACTCAGTTCACTTTTAAAATAAGCCACAAAACACTGAGAGTTCTCCATTATTGCCAGTCTGAGACAAAGTAAATATATCAGGTGCTTCAAGGATTGTGTTTTTTTATAAGCTGTTATGACAAGATCATGCTGATGGCAAATGTGGCTCTGAGGTTTACAAATGGATGTTGTATATCATAACTCACACTTCAGATTAAGTTATTCGGGTACAATATCTCAGGGCTTTGTCTGTATGAACTTATGTTCAGCTACCCCACTGCAGACTCTGAAGCCTTTTATACAGAGGCTTTATATAAAGCTAAAATAATTACTTAAATTCTAATATTAACAAAAGAAGGCACTGAGGTAGTGGAGATACAAATCCATCTCTTGGTCTCATACCATTTGTGCCCCAAATCCCAGTCTTTTCCTTGTTCTGTTAAACTGGGTCTTAAACACCCCAGCATTTCCTGCCCTACCTGTCCTCTGTTATGCCTTTTTTCTCATCCTCATTCCAGCACCTTCCCACACAGATTTTCCCATCTCGGACTTCCTTCTCACCAGCCCTCTCGTGAGCTCAAGAAGCTCCTCTCACTCTTCAGCACTTCCTTCCAATATTTTTGTCCCATATTTCCTCCCACGCTAATCACATCCTTTCTCAGTTTACGGTTTCCAAGCCTGCTCAAGTTACATGCTTCCCCCTGCTCTTGGGGACTGTACGCAGATGTTATTCCTTCAGATTTTGCTAACAACACACTCTGCATGGGCACTTCTTCCCATGGCCTTTGTAGCCAGCCAAATTCTCCCTGTTTCCAGGATCTCAGAAAGCACAATCATTTGTTCTCCTGGGTTTTCAGAAATACGGGTTTATTTCATATACAAAATTCAAGACGGAACTCTGAGGGTAGTGATGAGTAAAATTTTAGTTGGAAGTAGATCTACAAAAGCTTTAAAGCCAGTGAATCTTTAAATTATATATTGTATAACATTTGTGAATGAGTTGGGGTTTATGTTTTCACAATAATTTGGAAACAAGATAAAACAGAGTTGTTATTAATAAATTACTTTTAATTAAAACCACATTGTTTTTGTGGTTAGTTTGCCGTTCTGACAAGTATTGCTGCTGTCAAACATGCTCAATAGAATAGATTCATTAAATAAAAAAATAAGATCTTCGGAAATGTGAAAGCCCCATCCTGGTCTGTCACATCACTAACTGGTTCAATAGTTAGAACTACACTGAGAAATACGACAGAATATTTACTCCTAAAAGCTATCTCAACCATGCTGGTTGAGGCTTTTTCTAGGGCATAACTATTGCAGTACATACTCGTACATACTCAGCAAAAAGCTATTAATATGCCCTATGGTTGGGGGTGGGGGGGGAGGGTGGAGAAGGGGATGAGGATAACATCTTATTTCCCCAAAATTTCTGCTATGGCATGGAGTGTTTTGAAAGGACTCGGGAAAGCTTGAATTGTATGAAATGACATTATTTTTGCCTGTATTTCTAGCCTTACAGAAATGAAGCGCACGGTATGTGTGCCCCTTCTGCCCTCCCCACACCACAATCCCTATGGACATGGACGTGTACATGCATCCCTCACCCTGGAATCACAGCGCGCGTGTAGGAGAGACACCTGCTGGTGCACGGCCGGATGGCACCTCACTGTCTGCCACAGGGATTGCTGGAATGCAAGCAGAAGGATAGGGAACAAAAATTAGCCTGTAAAATGGGCTTTACCTCCTTTTTACCACGAAAAACTGAGGGGGTTTTTTCAGTAGGCTGGGTGCTGAGAAAAGTTTCGCTATTTTTGTTTTGGGATGACAACTTCTCTGGTGCTCAGTATAATCAAATCACAAAATTAACTTAATTATATGATGGAGGAAGAAGTAATTAGACTGAAATTAGATGTGCATTCAGTGAAATCCAAAGTACATATATTTCAAAGGCAAGTGTTTGTTGTGGTTTCAGCCCAGGCAGCCACCCACTCACTCCCCCATAAGAAGGATCAGGGAGAAAATCAGAAGGGTAAAAGGAGGAAAATTCATGGGTTGAGATAAAGACAGTTCAATAGGGAAAGCAAAAGCCATGCACACAGGAAAAGCAAAACAAGGCATTAATTCCCTGCTTCCCATGGGCAGGCAGGTGTTCAGCCATCTCCATGAGCGCAGGGCCCCATCAAGCCCAACGGTGACTTGGGAAGACAAACGCCGTGACTAAAATGTCCCCTGCTTCCTCCTTCCCCCCTCTTTATGTACTCAGCATGGTGTCATGTGGTCTGGAATATCCCTTTGGTCAGTTGGGGTCACCTGTCCTGGCTGTGTCTCCTCCCACCCTCCCAGGCACCCCCAACTTCCTCACCAGTGAGGCCGGTACCCAAAAGCAGAGAAGGCCTTGGCTCTGTGTAAGCCCTGCTCAGCAATAACCAAAACATCTCTGTGTCATCAACCCTGTGTTCAGCACGAATCCAAAACACAGCCCCATACCAGCCCCTGGGAAGAAAATCAACTCTACCACAGCCAAAACCAGTAGTCTTAGGAAAGAATGTAATGCAGAGACTAAACACTTGAGGCATCCTAAACTTGTGTGTTAGGAGCAGCTAATAAGAGAATTCAGAAGTGGCAAAACATTTCTTGCTTAAACCCTGCATGAAAGATACGCTAATGAAAAACTTAAGTGTGATTGTACAATATTCAAATTCAATATTTTTGCCAAAGCAAAAATGTCCATCTAGTAATGATTCCAAGTAAATGTGTGAGCTGTATCAAAATTAAGGGTATTTTAATAGAGTACATCAGCTAAAGCAGTTAATTTTTTCAGGTGTCATGCAATGCCCAGGGGAACACAAGAGAATTACTGCAGAGACATTCTGTACAAACAGAAAGGAGGTAACTAAACTGTCTTTGGCAAAGAACACTACAGTCACCAAAAATATAAATGGATTCAAACAGTATCTAGTAAAAATTCATGGAAAAACATGCTAATCAAGGGCTATTAAACAGTTGTCTGTGTAACAAAATATAAATCTTCAGAACCGCTATTTCTCAGCAGTATCAGTAGAACACGAGAAATGGATAAAAGATTAGTTACCAATCACTAGACCTGAATGGTGTTCACACAGAAATTCTACAGCTGATGATATATCCCAAAGAAAGTACCCTTCTTCCTCCATAGCACAAGGTCGTCTTTCATTACCAAGCTGTTTGTTTAGCAGTGTGCGTGGTTAAAGAGTATTTAGGTCAAAACCTGCCCCCTGTAGACCTCCTGAATATGCCTAGATTTAGCTATTTCCTTCTGCCTTAGCATCCGTCAGCAAGGTGCTTATTCTGTTGTTCCCACCATCACTTCTGCACTCCCTCATGCAGTAAAATGATCCCTTTGTAAAACAATCAACAAAAATGAGCACTGCTTATAGTAGACTGGACTGAAAGTTTTGGAACAGACCTTCGATATTCTGTATCTGTTCTTTCATTCAGTCCTAAGAATAAGATCTAGAGGTACATGAAGCTTCATTTATGAAACTACTTTGCACATTAGCATTTCTCAAAATCGCTTTGTTATACATCCACAAAGGATTCTAAGCATTCTAAGCATCTTTCAACAATACTTAAATATTTTTGTAACTGAATATTTGGTTTAATGTGTCATGAAAATTACACAGGGAACGTTTATGATTGATAATAAAGCCCTTATACTTTACTAAAACACATTTTGACCTGCAAATAAGATAAAGAAAACCCAAGCTACTAACGCAAGATCTCTCCTTTCCCCCAGCCAGGATCTTACATAGTGCTCAGTTACTTAACACATGCCCTTTCTTTTTATCTTGAGGTACTAGTTAGTAACCACCAATATCTTATAAAAAAAAATCATACAGCAATAGCTAAGGAAGCCAAGGAGAGGCAAGGCTTCTGGAAGCCTGAATAAAGTTCACTATGAAATGAAAAAAGACTCTCTTTACTTCTCCAGGTGGTGGCAGAAGCTTTAGAAGTAATTTTGCTTTGCAGGGCAACTCTGTCCCCTCAAATTATATTTATTCACAGGAAAGGTTGTTTCTCAGACTTGAAAATAGCTCTACCATTCCCTTCCTAAAAGGCCACTAAGAATATAATACAGAGCACTCATTATGATAAAAGGTGTGTTGAGTCCCCTGACTTACTATTCATTTTCAATCATGCTATTTTTGAAGAACTGTAACAATTAAGATTAATTAAAGGAAGTAGATTGTGAATAGCTTGAAATGGAGGAGGGAAATAATAGGAAAAAAGAGAGAAATTCCTTTACATGCTAAGGGATTCATTTATTAGAAATTGTTTGTCTTTTTATGTCAGTATATGCAATAACTTCATGGCAAAATTGCTTCAAGGTGGGATACATAAAACAGTTCCAAGATAAACCTTGACTCATTAAAATTTTTGAAGTTTTAAAGGCAAGAGTTTATAAATTATGCAATGTATGCACAGCATACAAACCAGGTTTTGCTGATAAGGATATTTGAAAGGACTTTAAAAGGCACACAGGTCTGCACCAGCTCCTATTTACTTCTCATACAATTTAACATGCCTTAAGTCTCTAAAAGAAGAAAGAACTTTTAAAATTATTAATACAGATACTTCATACATCTGTTCACCTTTGTGAACTTTGCCATGTTTTGAGACAGCTGAAAAGCTTTGGCATAATTTCCAGAGCTCTTCATCTTAGCAGTGCTGTATGGTATTTAATACAAATATTGGAAATTCCTCTTTTCCTCTTTTCTAAGCAAAAGCCATTATTTTTTTAGGTACAAAAATAAATAATACAGTATTATCCATATTATTCTTCTCTGCATGGAAAGCTCTTTTTTTTTTTTTTTTTTCACTATAAACTCTTTATTGTTGATGCATATTTCCTGCTGTGTAAGTGTAAATTCCAGTTTGGGGGCAAATAGTTCAAGGAGCAAGAGCTGAACTTCAGTTATCTCTCCATTTTCAGTCTGCTACAGTATGTGAATGTTAGCTAATTCAGCATTATTTAAGATAGTGTCATAGGAAGATTATGCTTGATGTTTGAGCTAGTTTCAAATAACTGTGATAAAAGGAATTCATCAGACTTGGCCAAAAAACATCCAGTGCTTTAGATTTGTTTTCCCCAGGAATTAATTTAAAAAAGAAAACTAACTAAACCAAACCAAACCAAAACCACCAAAAAAGTCCCCAAACCCAAACAATCTCCCCCCTCCAAACAAACAAACAAACAAACAAACAAACACCATAATTTCCTTCTTTTCAAATTTTCACCATAACTCTTACATTATTTAAAGAGTGTTCTTCAATTATAGCCTTTATGTACTACCAGAAGTGACACTGACAGCTGGATAGCTTCGCACCAGTATCACAAATAAGTAATAGGCTATGAAAATAAATTGCTATACATCCTGCAAAAAGATCAGGCACCAGTGAAGACTTCAGTCCATGTACCATAGAAATTTTACTTATTTATTTTAGGCATTATACCATAGAAGAACAAGAAGTAATTTAAAAGGGGTAGCTGTGTGGGTATTTAGGAGTACTTCACAGGAACACGACAGAATATAACATCCAATCATTCTCTATAGATATAAAGAGATTTTTATCTAAGTCAGGGAAGAAGGAATGTAATACAAATTCAAAACTAAACAGATCTGAAAGTCTATTAACTATATCAATAAGGAGAAAAGGGATATTTAAGTACAGAAATTATTTTTTCCCATTTTTCTAATACATCCAGCTGCAAAAGATATTTTTCACAGGGCATTTTCTGTATATTGATTTGAAGTTAATCTATATTCTCTTTTCTAGCAATAAAGAGATTGTGATAAAAGTGAAAAATTTTTCTAACATCATTTCTATCCTGACAGTTTTCTAGTGATCATTAATTACATGTCTTTGAAGCAAATTCTAGCCTGATAGGCACATTTGAAAAGTTACCTGCACAATTGCAGGAAGTAAGTTTTGTTGTCCTTTTTTTCTTGGTTGCAAAAATGCCAGAACTGGCTAAGAGAGAACCAATTTGTGTGAATAGGAACAGGACATGAGAAAGGTTTATTGTTGTAGAAACGTTACCTTTTTTTGTATCTCCTTCTTCTGTAAAAATTGCATGAGCACTTTTTTGTTCTGAAATGAGAGAAATTCTAGTCTGAGTACATAAAAAATATATCCCTATGTTGCTACTCATTTGTGCAGAAAGTTTCTAGTTACAGAAATTATAAACTTTAAACCCATTTTTATTCTAATCAGAAAGCTTATACTCACTTTAACCTTCTCTTTTTACACCACCCAATAAGGGAAGTTTTTCCTACGAGATACTAAGAAAATTAGGTCACTTTATTAGAAACATCAGTAAGTTCAAGATCTGAAGTCTTGAATCAGTCTGCAAGCCCTTTATAATATTCTGCTCAGTTTCAGAAATAAAATATCAATGGCATTTGTATTCCTGCCTGGGACAGAGTTTAGAAAAAACCCCAAAATGTTCAGATGCTACAAGATAACCACTTTTTGTGTATAGTGGAACCAAATATACCATCACCTACCTACCTTGAATAAGGGCATCTGTATAGCACTGTAATAAGACTGGAAAGAGCATGTTACCTTTTACAGTATCTATTGTTTCCTTAAATGATCGTTTTTTGCTATGTAAAAAACTGCAGAAATATGAAATTTTGTTGCTTTTGCACGAAATGAAGAATGTGATAGAAGAATTAATAGCTTTTTTTTTTTTTGTCTGAGAAGAAAAGTAAAAAAATTCAGCATCTGGTTTCAGCAATATAATCAAGGAACTCTATTCTCTGCATGTATAAACTGGTATCATACGGAGTCCTAGACTAACCTGTTGCTTAAGATCATCTTTACCAGAAAGTGACTATAAATCTTTCCATACTCAAAGAGGAGAGAAAGAAGATATGTTACAGTCTCTTTTAGTAATCATCAGCATGTTTGTCTTTGCTATACATCTGTTACTATTTGTGTACACATTTTCTGGAATGCTTGTTTTTTCACCTATCCCCTCGGCTTAACATGTCCAGACTTCTCAGATAATTCCATGTTAACTGAAAGATCTTTTAGTATGACATGCATATTACATTCGGTAAACTTATGAAGCTTTGAAAACTAGAAACCTCAATGATGCAATTGATAAGCAAAATTATAGAAGGCAAACTTCTAGAGAAGTTTCACCACAACATAAGAAAGGGAATATCTTAAATAAAATTGTGTAAATAATAAGACAGTTAAAAAACCCAAAAAACACCCCTGGAAAGCCTATCAAGATGTCAAAAATTGGGAACCAAATCAAAGCTTCATTTAAAAAAACATCACTTAAGAAGAAAACCAAAAAGAATTTGATTAGTAAAATTCTTAAGGGAATTATTCTGATTTTTCAACATTTCAGAAGCATGAGTTTCTTTATATCTATTAATCTGTATCATAGTAATAATAAAGCATATTTTAAATTGCAGAAAACATACAGGTTTTTCTTTCATTCAAGTAGGATAAAAAAAATTACTATATAAGAAAGATTATCTCAATAATAGACACTTATGGTTTCCATTTCTATTTTCATGACTATATCCCACACCAAAAACATAAAATGTCTTGCATATTAAGTAGTTCTTCAATGTTCACATACCAAAATTACTTTTTTTGTATTTTATTTAAATAAGGAGAAAAATATTTTGGAAGGTGCAGGCTGCCATTCCTAGTTTCAAAACAAAATGTTATTCACATAAAAAAATATGTTGTCTATGACCATGAAATAAAAACATACAAAACAATACAGCATTTTCAAGGGGAATGTCCCTCAAGCCCATGTGTGAGACTGAGATAACTCCAGCATTTCTAGCACTTGAAGGTACAAATTAGCTCTGCTTTCTGCTTACTGTTTTACCCAATATTTTATACTGCCTAATGGTCACATGAAAATAGCTCTTATTTATGCCTGGAATTGTGAAAGAGATTATGTTTAGAATGAATTTGTACCCATCAAGACACCTTGTTTAAGCAGCTAAACACTATGTTGAAGTTGGATATCCCATGGTAACGCATGTAGCCACTGCCTCAGAGTATTACTGGAGTCAAGTATTTTGTAATGTGTCTGCTTTTGAACAGATTTTTTTGTTGGCTTTATAACTGCTTCAGTCATAGTCCCAAATCTCAGTTTCGTTATCTAATTTCAGGTAGTGATATGAGACGAAGCCGAGAGGGAGGATTAACATCTGTCAGCTTCATAATCTGATCCAGTTATTTAGAAGACATCTTTATTCTCTTGGCTAGAAGTAAGTGGCATATGGGCAACCTGTGTTGCCAGTTCAGGACAGGCTGTAAAGAGTTTGGCTGTTTATTTGTAGCCTTCACTAACAGGTGTGCTGTTACAGATAAAGTGATTATTGGACTGCCTAGTCTAGGACTCTCATGAATGCCATAATTGCTGATGTAGCAAGGGTTTTCACAAGATCAGTAGTATTAGGCATGGAAAATAGCAATAATTGATTTCTACACCTGCAATGAACAGTACGGTGTACACATTCTCTACATCACATATTACTATATTGACACTAGATGCAGAGGTAGAGAAGGCACGTATGACAAGCATACAGAACAATTATTTTGGGATTTATTCCCTTGCCTCACATTTTCTCATTTCTAACATGAGATGTTAAAGATATGAAACTGCCACACATATGATTAATGGCACACTATTTGTCTTCCACAGACAGATTATTCAAAACATATATAGAACAAAGAACCGTACATCTTCACCAATACCAGAAAAATCTCCTTCAGGTAATGAACACTTTGAGAGACATTTAGGAAAAAAAGCATTAGAACTTTGCTCAGTCATCAAAATTGGATATTTTTATAACATTGAAATACTGGCCAAAGCTAGGCAGGTTTACATAACAATGTGCTTGTGAAGAGTTTTCTGGCTTCATGCCTGACTGTCTCTTTAGGCTGTTTGCCTAAATCTCTCTGACTTTTTAAAGAAAACCCTTTCAATGTAGTTTTACTACGTGATTTATGCGGCAACCACTCAGAACAAGAACATTAGGGAATCTGGAGCCTCAGGATCCATGATATCAGGAAAACTTACAAGTCAAGGCTGGATGTTCAGACTTGCTTCATGAAAAACGTTTTTTGTCTCAGGGCAAATGTTTGAAAGCTCCAGTGGTTCTCTGACTTATATCCTGAACTGAATAAAAACAAAGTGTCAAATATAAAAATTCTGTGAGAAACAACATGCTACTATCTACATGAGTTTCACAACACTGTACATGTTAATGAAGGAAAGACCTCGGTAACTGGAGTATTCCACACGACTGAACCTTTAGTTACAGATAAGTATTGTATTCCTTTAAGTATAAGAATTTCATTATTTTATATGTGGTCCAATTAACTATATTTTTTTCCCTAGACCTTTGCATTTTTTCTTTGTAAACTATAAACAGAGAGAGAAGTAGGATTCATATGTAGGAGTAAAAAACTAGGATGCTTCAGGAGAGTTTTGATGAGATGTTTACGTGCTCAGAATTGTGTGCCTAAATGTATGTCTAGTTAATCCAAACCCAAATATAAGGATCTGCATGTAGCCACTGTGTTTCTTGGTCTGGACTGCTAAAAAGTCAGGGAAATAAGGTATCTGCCTCTGGCCACCATGCTGAACAGAAGATTCTCAAAGGTTTTAATCTATATCAGCTATGTCTCTGTTGAGACAAACAGCACGTCCTTTGACAATTTTTATACTTCAGAAATACTATTTTAATAATTTTCCTAAAATTTCTGTGTTGTTGTGGTCATCTATTTTGGGACATCTATTTTGGCATAAATCTTCTGATTTATGCCAAGTGCCAGTAGAAACAAACTACCATCCTTTTACTCAGGCAACTCTTTTCAGCTATTCCAAAATGCCACGGAAGTATAGGCTTCCAAGTGCACAATATTACTTCCGCTTCTGGCCTGCCCAAGTTCTAGTTGCTCTCCTTCAGTTTCTCCTCCCTCAAAAGGCTCATTAAAAGTCCTGTTGTTAGCCATTAAATTTGTAATGAGACATCTGACATTAATGCTGGGCACATATAGTCCTTGGAAGTATTTACATATTCTAAGTACATATGCATTCCTTTTTAAAGTTTTTAAATAACTGTCACTATCAACATTTTGTGATGAAGAAAATTATGTAAACCCACTGCATTGAGTACATCCAGCTTCTTTGTGACAGGTCAAAAACAGTAAAGGGAACTGTGTATGAAAGCTTTTTTTTACTTCATAAAACAAGCAAATAAGCAAAGATGCTTTCCCTGTGAAAGCTTTTCTTACATAAATGTTTTTAAAGGAAAGTCATGTTTTTCCTTCTGTAGGTTGGGTACTAGACCCAGTTTTATCTGTCATAAAAGCAAATAAACAGAGGATTACTAGTCCTTAAAGAGATTTCTCTGCCTCTCCAGAGTCTTCAAAATTAGTAACATCTTTCCTGCTCATATGCCAGATCTGGCAGCTGTCCTGGAGATGGCATTTCCCAGCCCATAACACTGCCTCATCTCTACAGTATCCTGGAGATGAGAAGGTCTGGGCTTAGTCCCTAACCCAGAGGAACTGGTTTTCATAACTCTCCAAAACAGAAGCTATTACAGTGAAGGTTTGGTTTGGTTTGGTTTGGTCCAGTTGGTTTGGTTTGGTCTGGTTTTTTTTAACAGAATTAGACATCCTAAAATTATGACATGCTGTTCTCTATATCACTGGAGATGGTATACATTGAAGAAGACTGCAGTGACACATGGCATTTCAAGCATCAAGCATTGCCATTACACCACACTTTTTATCTTGTTCAAAAAGCTCTTTAGACAGAACACTTCTGGACCCTGCTCCTCAAGAAAGTGTATTTTTGGGATTTGTGTAGAAGGTTTATTTCAGGTTTTGAATCTGCTCTGTATTTAATACCTTTTATAGAGGAATTATAGAATAGATAACAAATAGTAGGAAGATTAAATTTCAGGAGTCAAACTTGGTATCTTGCAGGTATCAAAGAGTCGTGGTCTGGACAAGGATGTGATGTTTTTGTCTACCTGTGCTCCACATTTCAAAACTGTTTGTTGCCTGGGGAGTGAAAAATGGGGTGTTCATAAACCTAAAGCATCACATTCCCCCTTAGTTTCTGCTTTGAGAGCCCAAGGTTGTACACAGAAATACTATGATATTTCACCTGATTTTTTCCCATTTTTTTTCACCAAGCATCTTATCAGAATCTCTCTAATGGCCACGGCTGATTGTTAGGAAATTTTCTCTGTTCTAATGCACCAGTGGTAAAAAATAGGTGTGCATTTATTGGGAAATACTGAGTTTAAATAGTCCCCAAGAAAAGCAGCACACAAAGGTTAAGTGGACACTAATACTTCCTTTAATTTAATTCCTCCAATGCCTTTCATGTTTCAGACTTAAAATTGTCAGTGATTTAATAGCAACAGAAAAAAAAAGGAATATCATTCTATAAAACCAAAAGACGTGTAAAGTAGGGAACAGAAAAACTTTCAAACTGCTAGCACATTATATGGCTTCATCGTGCTTGATTTTATTTGAAGTCATTTAAATACTATGATGTCTGATGGTAACATAAAACTCAATTTGAAATATGTTTCAAACTTCAGATAACTTTGGATTAAATGTTTTGGTTTAGGTCTCAGTTTTCTTTTAAATGGCAGCAAGAAAAGACAACACAATTTTTTTAATCCCAATTTAATATTTCATCTTAAAAATAGTAATATATTTCAAGAAATTGTATTACATTATTTGAGTTTATAATTTATAATATACCATCAAAGAATTTGCATTATTTTACAGCAAAATAATCTTCCTTTGTCTTCAAAAGGAGCATTTGTTTAAGAGATATTGTCAAATTCACTGGTTCTGGTGAAAGAAAAATTGAGCTCCTGGCTCTGTCTGCTGGGCTAAGAGCTGTAGGAGTTAACTCTGCTGATGATAATGAGCTTGAGCAGGCAGCAGATGCTCATGTGCCTTTACAATCCAAGTCTACAAAAAATTTCATCTCACAGAAAATTTAAGGAATGTTTGGCACCCTGGAGATAGTGACAGACTCAGTATTAGCCGTATGCCACCTGCTAGAGCCATTGTTAAACAAAACACAGGATTTTAAAGCAGTATAAGAAGTTGCTTACTCACAATGAGACTTTGTTCTATTCCAAGTCATATAATCTTCCCTTACAACAACTTTTAAACCACCAGTCATGTTAAGCTCTGAAAAGAATTAATTTGTTGAAAAATATTAAATAAATTAATTCTAGAATATTCTATATGATGTTCTATTTACAACCACCCATGTATAGGAACATAATGTTCATTATAGTAGGTTATTATTCCCATAAAATCTCAAATACTTTACACCTACTCATTCACATTTACAATTTTAACATCTGTTTCCTTAAAGGTTTTGTAAGGATGTTGCCATTTTCATGCATTAGCATATTTGCTATCATTTTGAGACAAAAATATATTCTGTAAAATATGCAAACGTCTTCATTTACAAAACCTGTAAAAGAATGATACCTCATTGTAAAGAGGAACATTTCTGAGCACTGCAGAATGTATCATGCATATCTGTGATGCCTTGCATGGTTAATAAAAGCATATTTTTCCTCTAGTCAGCAATTCTGGAATAAGTAGATAAAGAAAGAAAAAAGAGGTATCTTCAGTTGTGACCTTGGAAACTCAAATCTCAGAGACCAAATCATTGACAATGTGGCCAAAAATGCTTTTGGACAATTGATACATATTCCTGGTCGTATGTATGAGTGTTTGTTTCAAAAATACCACAGGAACAAATATTAGACTTAGGAAATAAATGCCTTTCATATTAAGACAAAAATCTCTCATGACACATGGCTTCAGATCCAGCAACCCAACTTGATTGAGAGGTAGAAAGGATGTGAACTTGAGAATTATACAGCAGAGTCTCATTGGAAAAGCAGGAGAAAACATCAACATTTAGAATTACTGTAGGAGTCTGGGACAGTGAAAATTTTTCTCCTCTTCCAAATGGCTGATATTTCCTAATATCCAAACATATTGAATATTTCTGTCTCTCAGAAGCTAAATTTGGCCCTATATCTTTATTTAGTCTTTATTTTGCTGTCTTGCAGTAGTAAGAATTGGGTTTCAGAAAACCAAACCAAACCAAAATTATAAAGAATTACGCTCAATTGTAGTTGAAGCTCAGAATGTCTCTGATTTACGTAAGGGGAGGCAGGTTGGGGCTAGGATTCAGTGCCATGGGCAGTTCAGATCTAGTGGAGAATTCATAAGGTCCTTTGAAGGACTACACATAGCTGTTTATTTTAAATTTAAAACATCAGCCACTTCTGAGTTAACTAAAAGAAGAAACAAAATATTTTGTGATGCAACCCCTGTAATTCTTCGCTTAAAGAGCTATGAAACTCAAATGTAGCACAAGCTAAATACAGACATTTAATTTCTCTTCATTTCCCTTACTTAATTTGCTGTATCCATCTCCCTTTCTATATCTGAGATGCTGAAAATTGTTGAAATATATTTTGCAGGACTTTTTTGCCCCAGAGTAACTCATTGAGATTCAGGCTCAGATTAATTTCAGCAGGAAAAGATTAAGGTTTATGTATTTTAGAGTTGTAGCTCCAGCATGAAAAACAACCTGTTTGTTTTATAGATATGTTACAATCTGAAAGACTTTTTTTAGTGGGAGCAGAAAGAAAATTGGAATGGATGAAAATCGGAGGGAAAA
Organism: Cnemophilus loriae; assembly: GCA_013397755.1. Taxonomy (NCBI): domain Eukaryota; kingdom Metazoa; phylum Chordata; class Aves; order Passeriformes; family Corvidae; genus Cnemophilus; species Cnemophilus loriae. Next base: position 162,370 of record VZTF01005790.1, on the reverse strand, counting down.
ATGTACTTATTTATCTCTGGATTCATTCTCATTTTTAATACTCTGTCACCTTACTATGCGAACAGTCTCAGAAGCTACAGCCTTTGCAGGGGTTCATTTGCATGTTTTTTCTGTGCAAGTTTTTTGTAAATAAAAATGATTGCAATTCTTCTGTCAGAGATGTAGAATGCAGAAGTAGAAAAATAATTATTCTTAGTACTGACTCTGTTTCTGAAACATATATGCCTGACTTACCATCTTCATCTCCGGTTGCACAGTTCAGCAAAATAACTAAGAAGAGAGACTGTCTCTTTGTAAATCTACCATAGCACTTACACCTGGGAATCATAATGTTTTCAGAAGTAGGTGTGGGTATTTTTTGAAGATATTTAGGCTGGCAATTAGAAGGTACTATAATAATATTCCTAACCATCAATGCAATCAGGTATAATGCTGTCTTTCAGTAGAGTCCTTAGCGTAAAAACTCTTATCAATTGCAAGATAAAGTCGATGTGTTTTTGAAAAGGTTTACACAGTGAATTTACCTGAGATAATAAGGTGCTGTTCATTAGACAGAAGGCTCGTGCTAATCCTGTTTGTCTAAATACACTTGCATGTCTTCTTACTCATTCTCTGATTATGCTAAATAGCAACTACAAAGAACACATTTTGTCTTTTGAGTATGGAGCTGGATGCTGCTCCAGAGCTTATCATATTCACTTCAGAACATGCAAAGTGATATATATAGCACAGAACTGCTCATCCTATATCTGCCTCGTTTGGAAAACAGGGAGTGCTTCTGTCATTAAAAAATCTTGAAAGACCCATTTTCTAAGGTTTGCTCAGCTGCAAGACAGCCAGGTAGGTGCTGACACCAGCTCTAGTTTTACTCTAATAGAGATGTTCCACTCTGCAAAGCACCATTATTGTTTCCATTATATCTCTTCACCGTACGCCCACCATGCAGAATGACTGATTCAGGACAACAGTTCCATGAACAGGGAAATTTTTCACTTGTTACGTTCACAACTGCTCTTTCACTATAATACCAACAGAAAAGGATGTAGAGTTAAGATTACAACTTATCTTCAGGGTTCAATACTGATCTGTGATGGTATTTTATTCATTTGTTATTCGTATTCATTTCAATATGCAGAAAACTATTTCTGACCTCCTTTCACAAAGATGAGATTCTGCACATTGATTCTTGTCTTGTGGACTTTAACAGGCCACCCCAGTTCCTTCAGAGAGTAAAGAAAGCCTTGGTTAGCACAATAGCCTCATAAATGCTTTTTCTCCCATTTTCTTTGTCCTCTCACATGTTCAAAAGATCCTTTCGCACTGCTGACGTTCTAATGCTTTCCCTGTTTCCCAAATACCATATCTAGAGCCTTTCTTATGTAACCACAAGCAATTCTTCCTTTCTGGAGGTCCCCATGGGACTAAATAAGATAATTAAGTGGGTAAAATAACACACACAAAAATACTTTTTTTACTCCTGACATTTTTTATATGTGGTCTTTTCAATGGAAGTGTCAAACAATTTTTTGAATTATGCTTTAAAATATCTAGAGAGTAAATGTTCATTTGCCTATGATGAATCTATTCACCTTCCTTCTGGAGTGGGTGAACTGTGATAAAATATTGAATATTGAATGTTATATTTCCTTACAGTAGTTTAAAAGACCTTAAAAAATAAGTAAAAATATAAAAAACAATTAATAAAATGTCTCTTTTGGTTATGATTTCAGTAATTTCTCCTTGGTTTATATCTATGTTATCTATTTATGGTTTCATTCTGAATTATACACTCCTTCAGAAGCTGACAATGAAATTAATACCAATAACTTTTTTCTTTCAGTTGAAACGATGACAATATAAAAACTCTTTAAATCAATTGTGTTTTTTTTACTTTTTCTTCCATTTGCAATTACAACAGTGACAGGCTTGGGATTTTTTAGGCAACGGTATCATGACAGGACATCTATCACAGCTTTAAGAAAAGCTCTGAGTGAGCTCTGAAACATCTCTTCATATGGCTACCAACTTGCTTTTTATTTTATTGATCTTTGCAAAGTTTCACTGAATTGGTGACATTGAGTTAGTTTGTTAAGAAGGTAAAATCGATAGTTGTAGCTTTTTAAAGCCCCCGTAGTTCATGGCAGCTTTTCTTGTTTACATATTGAATTTCAGAATCAGGAACTGAAGAGTACCAGGAAAAAAAAATACTTGGCTTGGATTTTTTCGTACCAGTCAACTTTTTGACTAACTAGGGAACTTTGCTATCTTACAGAATTATCTACATTTTTGCCTTACAAATGGATTCTGGTTCAATTTAATAAAAAGCATGTTTATATATATTATTTCTTTTGAAGTAAGAAGACTAATGAATTAAAATCTAAGTCATACTAGCTACAATAGCACTTAAGATCTTAGCAGTTTAACGTTTAGGAGTGGGCAGTTGAGTCAAGCTCAACGTCTCTGTTGCGGCTGTCATAACATATCCCACTAGTGACAGATACATTGTTGTCTAGAATTGAAGGACAAACTTTTCAAATGATATTAAAAGTGCTAACATAAAGAGTAGTCCTTCAATGAAAGCTTTGAGGTGCACAAAATCTAGATACGTACACGTGTGGCATTGGATTCTCACAAATTTTATAATTTGAATTAATTAATATATCTAGCAAGTACATCTAATAGGAGACCAGTTGCCCTGATGTCCCACCCTTGGGCCTGCCCCTTGGCATCTCTCCAGGGGATCTTAGCCCTATGTTTTGTTATGTCTCCCAAGTACAGGCGCAAAACAGGGCATCCTTGTTAGAAATTCTTTTCCTGAAAATAAGACTAAACAAAATTTCAAGAATGTGGCGTAATGTGTGAGAAAAGGTAATTTACTATTCTAAAGTGTGAGGAAGTCTTTAAAACTATACAGCTATATATTAAAAATCTACAAAGCTACAAGTATATAAAGAATATATAAAAAACCTAAAAATCTTTAGGCATCAACGTCACATAAGTTCTCTTGTGCATTTGGCAGACTGGTTCAGCTAGTCCAGAGAGATGCAGTGTATCTACAGGACATCCTGACTATTTACTTTCACTGCACATATAGGCTTCCACAGAATTTGCAGTAAAAGTATGTTCATGGATACCTATTTTCTAAGACAATGAATTCTTACTGATGCAAAAATGCTCTTTTGAGTACAAGGAATTTTTAGTGATATAGAAGCCCAGTAGGTTCATTTTGAATTTTTAAATCTACTTATGGTTTTTATTTTAGACATACAGTCTAGTTTTGTTTCTCAGTAACACTACCCACCAAAAAAACCTATAGTACTAAGAGTAAGATTTACAGGAAAAAAAATGCATCTGTTCTACAGATTACATATACTTAGTATTTGAAGAAAAAAAAAGGGGTTTGCAAGAAGCACAAAAAAAAAAATCTTAAGGAAATGTGACTAGTCTACAATTGAAAAAAAAATAATTTGAATTTCATAAATTTTTTTGTTAAGAATCACTTAAAGTAGATGAGTAGACTACTAGAAAAGTTAGCAAGGAAATTGTTGTTCACCTTCAGGCAGGGCTGGATGTAGATAATTTTGGTTTGAGTTTTAAAAATAAAACAAAATTGGAAGTTCTTGCTAGTGCATGAATTCAAAGGCACAAAAAGCTTTTATACATCATGATCTCAGACAGCTGATGACAACCAGTATGGTTTTACAGGTTTCTAGCACCATTACAGCACCCCTCTGCTGATAAATGAATAGTATTTGTCTTCAGAAAAGTATTCCTGGTGGATAAACTAGAGAAGAACAGTGAGGCTAAGGTCCTTGAAGTTTAACCTAACCATAGAGAGCTAAAAATTCTAATGTCAGGAAGTACTCTGTGATTCCTCTTACTATGGAGGAAGATCTCAAAAGAGTATTTCCAATAAAATGTTATTATTTAGAAAATGAGAGTTCCAGCCATTGTGTAAAGTTGAAAACATACTTTGACTTGATTTTAAACTGCTCAGATGTAGACTACAATACCCTTCTTCCTTGCCTTTTTATTGCACACAGAAACATAAAGTCATATCTAAAGAAACTTCAGTGCTGTTCAAAATAAGCACTGAGAACTGCAATTGAGTAGAGACAGACAAGCAGCTTTCCCTGCCACAAGGGCGTATTTCTGGCTTGCATTCACTTGATATATCAGCCTTTGGATTAAATGTTTATTCATTCCTTATTCTGGCTGATATGATCCTACATAAATATACACAGGACAAAGACAGCTCAGCTGACTGAGCAGAGCTGTGAGCAGTTACTGCGTAAAGTAGCACTGAAAAAAAGAAAAAGGTTTGCATAGGCAATTTATAAAGTCTTTACAGAGATGGTAGAATATGGTTTGCCAGGGGACATTGAAACTAGTAAAACTTTTAGAGAATGCTGCTAACAAGTCAACAAGGTTTGATTCTTGCAATTAGTCTTTTTCAGTTCACCCGAAGATTATGCAGTGTTGCACGAAATCAGTCCTAAAACAAATATTTGGATTTCCTCTCCTGTCCATTGTTCCCGTATAAAACATGATCTATTACACCATGAAAGACAGGTCTAAACTTCACAAACAGAATCAAACTTAGATGTTAGCTTTAAGTACCGAGAGAAGTTTCTGAGTTTGAGTAGGTAGCTGACTTCTTTTCGATATCTGATCCATGCCATGGTCACCAGCAAAAGCCAAAATATAAGTTGGATTGCAAAATGAAAAACTGGGAAGTTAGAAGAATACAGATTTAATTTAAAGACTTCTATCACTGTGTGCGTGCTTTATTTTGTTTACTACAGGGTGCCATAAGCACGTCTTTGATGTCACTGCACGAAGTGGGTGCTGTATATCCTGCTGAAGGGCTGAGTTCCAGCTCCTACAGCAGTAACCGGCCTTGTGCTCCCCTTACTGATCTTCTGGCATGGGGTGCATTTTTGTTGAAGATCATGAACAACAAAAGAAATATTAAAAATTTTAATCTCAAGAGGAGCTGGTCAGAAAAGGTGCTTTGGTAGCCCAAAGACATTCCCAGCCTACTTGCTACCAATAACAGAATTCTTAAAGAATTTTCATGGAAGAGGGTAATCTCTTTTAAAGGAAAGTAGCAGGCAAATTACATCAAGGGATTGCATCTCGAGTTCCTGACATGTTTTGTAATATATTGCAGTGGAATGATAAATTGCAGTTGTTACAAAATAAATATCAATGTTAAGAGGAGATTATTTCAGACCTGGAGGCCTGGACTAAAACTGTTTTCTTCAATATCAAATTGGGTGTCTAATTTTTGTCAGTCATTGCATAAGTATCACTCATCACCATCAGTACCTTAATGAATATCTGAATGCCTTTGTTTTAGAGTGACTTAACAGCAGTATTCTTGGTAAATAATGCACACGATTTTATTTATTGAGCAAAAGTGAAATGATATAATGCTACAAAGAACTGTCTTGTTATGTATCATAGAATACATTTCAGAGGAGTTTGTGTATTATAGAAAGCACACAGCAAAAGCTTAGAATTTTGACACTCAAGGTAAAACATACCACAGTAGATTATTAACCCCACTTGCAGCCAATGAACTAGTCATGAATTTGAAATTAGAAAACAACTAAAGAGGACTAGTAAAACTTATTTCTTTATATTGGGAAATAACAGTTTCTGTGGAGAAAAGGCTTTACCCAGTAAAGACATTACCAAAAAAAGCAATTAAGCCTGTTTTTCTATTTATTGTTATGGCCTTAGTTATCCACTGTTCCTCTGCTCATGTTCCTTATTTGTGTGTCTGGACAAGCACATACTTTATGTGGTTCACAGCTATGAAAATATTGACTTGGTATTCAGTTCAAGCATGTAGAAATGAAATGTAAGATTGCTTTTGAATGTTTTTTTCAGTTCTCTGCCAAATTAAAGTTTTTACATTTAATGAGCATGCATTCTGCTCTCCTGCAAGTTAACCTTGTAAAAGGGCAGATTCTCTGAGTTGCTGATTTGTGCACTCTTTTTTTTTTTCAACTTTTCCTTTTCTGAAGGTCAAGAATGAAATTCACAATATTTTCAGATTACTTTGATTACAGTTTGTCAGTGAGACTTGTGAACGATGAGAGGCTTTAAGAAGGCCTCTATAGCTAGTATTCACCCTTTTTATTTACCTTGAGTTTGAAAGACCAGACAGCAATTCCATTTAGGATAGCCTAAGGAAGAACATCAGAAAGTAATTCACTGTACCATCAAGCTTTAGTACACACTCCAATTTTCTTATGTTTTCATATATTTTAATAATCAAGCCTCTTGTTGCTATTTTTCCTGCAGTTGGAGATTTGAAACTGTGGAATGAAATATCAATTGCCTTTTAAAAGAAATATATCATGCTTTTAGCTAATGGAGCTTTTGTTCCTTTTCTGTGGTGGAACTTTCTACTTCAACAGTCTGTGTTTCTTACAGCTATATGACTTGATTGCATAGTTTGCTGATTGATCAACATGTATTTTTTACTGGTTTTTCCAAATGGCTTGTTGTGAGTAGCAACCTGTTAGTGAGATTGAGCATTTTACTAACTCACTGTGTTGCTGATTTAGCTGCATTTTTTATGGCTTGGTTTTCATTCAAGTAGATTGACTTTTTGATTTAAACTTTTGATTCTGTTATTTAAAAGCAACTAGGATATTCCAATAGGTGAATTTTCAGATTCTTCTTTTTGACAATACCACATACTTAACTGATTAAGAGATTAGTCTGAAGTATTTGACTGGTGCTATTTTACATATTAGTTAAGCTGAAGACTTAGACATTTCAATAGTCAAGCAGCTAGAAAAGCAGGAATCAAGACTCAAGTGTTTCTTAAGTGAAACCTCTTTTGTGTAAAGATTATGTGTTGTATTAAACGTTCAAAAAATGCATTGGTACAGTTTAATAACATATTAAAATACAAATAAGACTTTGTAAGAGTAGATTTTATAAATTGACCTTCTTATAATAATAATAGTCTAGAAACAGGCAGAAGAGAGGCTGTGTGATAAAAGACTGATAATACAGTTATAGTTGTTCCTGGAGAGGCAGATAAAAATTCATTGCATTGAAGCATATTGTCCAAACCTGGGGCTAAGGCAAATAAATAGAAAATATTAGTTTTCTCCAAAGGTATTCTCCAAACAGCTACTTGCTGTGAGGTCCTTGCTTCTTTCGTCTGGCTTAGTTTTTACTATATTTATATATTTATTTATTGTCTTTCTGATATCTCTAAAATCCAACTCATTTGCATCTCACCAACTTGAATATAAAGATAGGATGGAAGACAGTGACAAAGGCGTCACTGTTGTCATGGTAAAAAATATGTATTTTTCATCCCCATATCCACAAACCCATTTGTCTCATCATTGGAATCAGGCAACATTTGAAGCTGATAATCCATATTGGCTGTTCTGAACCATCATTTTGTGTGCTTAGAAATGACTTTCAGATTTGCCCCGCAAATATCCAGGTGATTAAGTGGAGGCTGATCCACCTGTGCATCCAAGAATCCTCTTTTTTGCTCTTCTTGAAGATAAGTATAATGTTTTTCCTCTCCCCATCACCGTGATGTTTCAAAAACAATGGAGAAAGGTATGACAATAATATTGCCCTCTTAACACATTCAAGTGCATCCCATCTGGTCCCTTGGGCTCATGTATTTTACATTACCTATGATGCTCTCTATCCTGGTAGGATACAGCATCCCTACTACACAATTATTGCGCTCTAAGGATCTGGATTTTCATAAGGCTACAGACCCCCTTTAGCCCTAGTGGGGTGATAACATTTCACTAGCCCTTCAGTTTTTATGAGTGTGTGGTAGTTTTGTATTAGATACATGTCGTTGGATGTTGGCATGTAACGTGATTAGTATTGTGATTGAATTTGGATGGAATTTATCAATGTAGGGTAAGTCATGATTGTATTCTACTTCTCTTACTGACAGTGAACTGGCAGTAGTTCTAAATGCAGCAACAAATGAGGCATTACAGCAGTACAGGCTATGACATGGAAATGGATTTTCAATTCTTTGTCTTTTCATCATTATGTATGGAAATTTCTATCACTCAGTTTCAAATAGATTCTTATTTTCTATGAATGTTTAAAGATCTATTTATTAATTCATTTCACATTTGGTTATATAATTATGTACAGATATAGAGCTAGGATTAACACTTCTCTCAGGAGTTACGTTGTGATGGTAATATGGAAATATATGCCATGACTACAATGAGAAAAGCATTGAATATGGTAATGAGAAAAAAACTTTTTGAAAACAGTTTTTATGATAAGTGCAATTGAAGCAAGATTGAGCCTTGGATATGGTGGACTAGAAGCAAATCAGCCACTGGAACAGTACAACTGTGCATGCACAGCATGTGCAGAAAGATCAGCTGTCAGGAGATTGGTTTGATATAAGGTTGATTCCTAGCTACTTGGTTTGATACATTTTCGCTTTATAATTCTTGGGATTTTAGAAGCTTAAATATTTTTGATTTCGCCATTCTGGAACGCCTTAAGTACCACCACAAAATGCTATCTCTTAATGCTGTCAGATTGTTATAAGGGCATCAGAATTTTTCTTAGGGTTTATACAATAATAGTTACAGTGTAACTATGTAAACTACAGGAAATTCCTGAGAAAAGCTCTAAAAAGTATACCATAAATTAAGCTTATGTTTGTGCATGTAGCTTTTATGATTAGAGAAGCTACAGAGTTGAAGAATGTAGCGTTCTGATGCTTCCTTAAAAACAGAACTTTTACAAACACTGTAAATTACATTTTACTTAATATTATTGAGATTTTGTGCTGATACCAGACACTGCTTTGACAGTAGTGTGCATTTACTTTATCTGCTTTGATACCAAATCTACACAATGCACACATGAATTATTTATTCAGGGAAAAATTCTGATTTATTTTAGTAGGATGTTTCAGCATGTCAGAGAAGGACTTAAGGGACTGATATATAGAAATTGTGATTTTTAATGTAATGAGCCAGGATATGTAGAGATAGGGCAAATAAATATTGGAATAGCTGTACAATGACAAGGGGCATATTGCAAATGGGAAATATGACATTCAACTGGCCTGAATAATTTGAGTGCACAGTGAATGATAGTATCATCTCATATCTTGATAGTAATGATGCAGTAATTCAGCTCTTGCTGCACTGTGCTTACTGATAACATTTCAAACCAGATACTGTGTGGCATTTGCTATTTACTGGCAGGGATTTTCTATTAAGGAATGAAGGCAAGCAGAGAAAATCTATATAAATCTTGCACTGATATAATGGAACTATTTAGTACAAGAGTTCTATAGATTTTTCTATAAAAAGCATTTATAGTCTGTATCTATATTTTAAATGTCCACATACGATGTTTTCAAAATAAACCAAGGGTTTAGATATCTGAAACACTTTGGTATATACTACTTGAAGAATGCAGGACTTTTTTGTATGCAGCCCCTTGGAATTATTGAGATTGGGAAAGAGAAGAATATATACTGATTTTAATGCAAATTTGGTTGGCAGCAACACCTCTTCAGATGCTACACACGCCCACCTGGATTCCTATCATATGTAGGTAAAGGTGTTTAGTATAAATATAAATGTACCACAGTTTCCAGCCAATTAAATATTTAGTAAATAATGATGTGAAGACAATATTGCAATATTTTATATCTTGGATACCATGCTCCTTATCAAAGCAAACATTTCTGGGAAAGGAGCCTGAGTGTTGCCGTATTAATGCAGTCTGAGGTGGTCTGTACCCACTGTTAAATCTTAGCAAACAGCAAATTTTCTGAAGCCTCTGGCTTCTGAAAGATATTTGTCATATCATCACAGATAAGATTTACTTGTCAAGGACATCAAGATAATTGTTGAGAAGCAAACAGTCAACATCCTTGCTAATTTGTTATATCAAATAATATAGAAACCTAGAAGGTTGAAAAGTATGTTTTTTCACGAGTAAAATCTATCTGTACTTCAGACTTACAAATTTTTAAGCACTGTGTTCTCCTTCAGGCAAATGATTTATCTTGTCTCATTCATTTAACGTGAGTTAAAAGAATAGCTCAGCTATTAATTATTTAAACCACATTGAGTCCAGGCTGGGGTATCAACAAGGTCTGTGAAAAACACATAAGTGACCTGAGGGTGGGAATCAAGATGAAAGGGAGATCCAAGGAAGGGAAATTGAAAAGAATTAGAGGGAGAGGAGAAAAAGCCAGAATCTGTATTTTCATTCATGTAAATGTATCTCCCTTATAGGTATAGGCAAGTCTCTGGCCTATTTCACTAGAATTATTTCTTCACCTTCCAGCTTAAAGAGATATATAACAGTGTTGTGGAAATGTAGACTTTGGAGTTACTCTTCTTGTTAGAGAATTCTTTGTCAGGGAAGACAAGTGTTTTTGCTGAAAGCCTTTAGTGTACAGAGTTCTTGACATGAAGTTATGTTATATTTGATCCATATTTAGAAGAAAGGATCTGCATGAGAAGAAATCTATAACTATATTTCGTAGCCTTTAACTGTGCTGCCAGAATCACTCGCTACAAGTCTTTCTCTTCTGAATGTTTCGTTTTGTTAACAGAGTGAGAAGAAGGAATAAAAAACACAGAAACACAGAAAAAAGAAGTTATGTATGTTATCTATTTTGGTTGATTGGTTGATTTGTTTGGTTTGGGTTTTTTGGGGATCTTTCGAGGGGTTGTCTTTTTTTTGAGATTTTCTGTTTTTTCAAATATATTTCTATTTTTTTCTAACTGAATTGAGAATGTGGAAAGCAGAAAGGGGCAGAAGGGAAGATCTGATAAATTTTGGGCTTTTATTATATTTTTTAAGGTTTCAGGCCAAATAAAAATCCTGCTGGCAGGTTAGTTCAGTACTGAAGTACATCTTTCTCACACATAATGTTTTTATCAGTCCATTACTTCATCTATTATTTTTGGGCATGCTTGTGCCTGAGGCTTATCTCCTTTTTAGGTCATCCCTGATAAAACTGTCAATCAGTTTCCTAAACACACATGAAAATTGACTTCTCCACTCCACCACTGATGCTGTTCAATACTTATGAATTTTCTCTTTCCTCTGTTACAAGCACTGTGTCTTCATAGCAATTTCTGAAAATCTGACTTGAGCACACCCAGCTTGTAAGGTAGGAGAGAGAGTGTCATCATTTGCATTGGTTTTGCATGGCCTGGTTTTCTGTAGCAGGGGGGCCACCTCTGTGGCCCTTGTGAGAAGCTGCTGGAAACTTCCACCATGTCCAGCAGAGCCAGTCCCTGATGGCTCTGGAGATGGACATGCTGCTGGCCAAAACTGGGCCAATGAGAGAGATTGGTAACGCCTCTGTGATGACATATTTAACAAGAAAATCAAAACAAAGTCACACAGTTTTGTCCTAGTCAGAAAAAGAGGAGGAGGTGAGAACACGTGAGGAAAACAACATGGCTACACCAAGGTCAGTGGAGAAGGAGGGGGAGGAGGTGCTCCAGGTGCCAGAGCTGAGATTCCTCTGCAGGCCGTGGTGATGACCATGGTGAGGCAGGTGTGCCCCTGCAGCCCATGGGGATCCACGAGGAATGCAGAGATCCACCCGCAGCCTGTGGGGGAGGTGCCCATGCCGGAGCGGGTGGATGCCTGGAGGAGGCTGTGATCCAGTGGGAGACCTGGTGGAGAGAGAGGGCCCTTGCTTCCAGGCTGGAGCAGCCTGTACTTGGAGGACCGCACCTTGTGGAAAGAGAGACCACGTCGCAGGAGTTTTGGGTCTGCCCGTGGGAGGAACTCACGTTGCAGCAGTCTCAGCAGGACTGCTGCTCATGAGAGTGGACCCACGCCAGAGAAGCTCCCAGAAAACTGTCTCCTGTGGGAGGAACACCACGGTCTCACATGGGAAGGACTCCTTTCCCGGAGCAGTGGAAGAAAATCTCAGTGAGGAACTGACCCAAAAACCCCCATGCCCTGCCTCCCTGTGCTGTTGGTGGGAAGAAGGGAGTGGCTGGGTGGAAAAGGTGTTTTAAGGGCTTATTTTACTCCTCATTATCCTCCTCTGACTCTGCTAGAAATAAATTCACTTCACAACTTTAAACTGAGCCTGTCTTGCCCTGGAAATTCTTTTTCCCGGTGCTTATCTTACCCTTGAACCCTTCATTATTTCTTTCTTTTCCCCTCTCCGCTGCCCAGCTGTGGCAGAGGAGGGTGAGCGAGTGACTCTTGTGGGTGCCTGGTGTTGAGCCAGTGCCAAACCATGACATCATTGATTCAAGATTTTTTAACCCATTGTTAGAGGCCCTCTGCATAAACTGGGGAGCTTAAATCTCCATCATCCAATGTCGTGCCGTCCAGCTCATCTCTCTTTATGTCCGGTTTCAGAGCATGATGGAAAGTGGTACTGATTCTGTGTCCCTTTGTATTCCACCAAACCCTGACTTGAACCAGCTGCTTGGTTTTCCAGCAATGTTGTTGTGTGGAAGGATTCTTCCTGTGTAGCTTTTATAGTTGCAGCTGGGGGAAGTTCTCAGCCTCCTCCCCTACCTTCCCCCGTGTCCCCTCGCCCCGGCACAGAAGATGCATTAAGTGTCTTCCCCTTCTCTATTCATGTTCTCAGCCTGTTCCACTACCACAGAATCCAAAAACACCTAGGCCACTTAATACTACAATAGCTTCTAACGGAGTCTTTCTAGGGGTTTTTCTGCTAACACTTACGTTGCAGCAGAGATTCTTATGCTCCATGGAAAATAACCGTAATATATGTGTGGAAAAGGGGGGAGAAGGTATCAGACACCATGGGAAGTGACAACTGAAAGGCACTTGGAACTTCTTGGATGCATGTAAGACGGCTACAAAATTTCTCTTTAGCTGCATAAGAGAATTCTTACAAGCACACCAGCGTGAATCTTTCAAAAGCCAAATTATTTTACAGAAAGAAAATGAGCAGTGTAGTAACAGATTCTTTTGCTCAGGGCTACAAAGTACAACTGCATTACATGCTATATCTATATTTGGTATTAAAAAGAAATCAAAGATCCCCCTTAAAGCATTTTTTTCTGACAAGATTTTCATTAAAACCCAGCTCTTGTTATTAAGCACATTATAGCATAATTAAAATTAAATAAGTCTTGTGGGAAAGTAATAATATGACAAAGAACCACCCTTAATTAAATTTCTTTTTTTTTACTTTGAATGGGCTCATTCAAAAGAGATTCAGTCTGAGAAACAATATTATTAGTTAAGCATGCTTTAATTATCTTTCTTTTAAAATTTATATATTCAGAGGTACCACTTTGATTTAGTAGTTTGAAAAATCTTTAAATTATTAAAGAAATCATTTACCAAAAGCTTTTATGCCTCCATGTAACCACAGTGTGTTGTCATGTAATATTGAATAAATAGATTATAGCAATTGGTCTTTGGCTTGCTCATTTTGCCCTCCTTGAAAGTTGTACTGACTTTTTAAAAAATAGCAGACATTATGAATTAACATTGTTAAAATATTTTCAAATATCATATACTGTTAGAAAACCAGGTACATTTGACATCGAAGATTTTTCTTTGGTACACACAGGTCTAAAATGTTAGACTTGAGGAGGCAAGGAGAAAACCAACTGAATATAGACTATTTTAGGGTGTTGGACTGTTGGAGACAGAAATGTTACAGTTTATGGCTTAAACATCTTTATGAAGGACTTTTACCTATTATAGCAAGACTGTATTACAAAAGCTGCATGGAAGACCGCCACACCCTGAATCGGATCCTGACTGAGGCCCTGGACTGCAAATTGATGGAGAAAAGATAAGGTGATTCAAGTCTGGGCTGGGGAAGAAGAATACATTCATAGGATGATTAAGCCTCACACCTTTGGGGTGGAGACCACAGCCGGCCCCAGGTTTATTTGCTGCAAAGCTTGCACAGACCCCTGTGCCAAAGAGAGGGGGAGGAGAGGTTTTGGCTGTGTGGTAAAACCTCTCTGGTCCAAGGCAGTGAATGCCCATCCTCTGCTGTGAGGACCAGTTCAGCTGTGGGGCCCCGTTACCCTAGGAAAAGCTGCTTCCATCTGAAGGACAGCAGAGGGGGTGACATGGCCCACCAAAGGCCCCCCACAAAGGGGTCCCCAGACCCTGCAGCAGAACACTGCAGCATGATGTAACAGATCCACAGTGTTGCAAGGGACAGTGTCAAACTTGCCCTCCCCAGAGGAGGCACCTGGGAGTTCCCACCTGGCCCAAACGTATATTAATGCATGGGATTCTATACTTCTTGGCATGTGGGGGGGACCCTCACTACCAAGAAGACCAGATGGAAAGGAGCAACGAGACGTCATTGGAACCCTTGGAAGGGTGATATGTTTCTACCTAATCCCTGTCACTGTCCCTGCCCCCACCGCCTTCCCCCGTTTTTCTGCCTTGCCTTGCCTTGCCCGACCCTTGCCTTTGCCTTTGCCCTTGTCTTTGCTTTTGCCTTTGTCTCTTTTACTGTTAAATAAAATATATCAAGTTTTTTGGCACCAACCTCTACTCTCATTTGGTTTTAATCAAGTTTTGGGATATATTTTGAACCTTTCTGGGTTTGATCTCTTTTATTCACAGAGACTTAGTTTTGTTTGCTCTACTTTGCTTAAAACCGGATCGTAACATGGACATCCTCCTAAGACCATTGGTTCAGTACTATACATTTTACCTCATGGGTGACAACCTGATGGTTCTTCCAGAAGGCCTCACTTGCCACCTCAAAATGTTAGTTGTTATTGGCTTTTGTGCAAATTGCTTCATTGGTGATTTATTGAAAGCTATCGTGTCAGTCTAAATAGTTTTTGCATTATTGCAATACACAGCAAATAATGAAATAAAATTTTAAAAGCCATGGGGTTTTCTAGATCTAATAAGAAGTTATTGAATATTCTTTCCTCCATCTCCAAAACCTCAAAAGCATTCTATCAGAGAAAAAGAAAAAACAGAGCTTAAAAAGTCCATGCCTTACAATCTTTATGAGCTGGTGAATGAAACCCATGCTTATCAGTAACATGTTGATTCACTTTTGGAGTAATCCTTTATTTTTTTAACCTTCTTATTATAGATTTGTTTGGGGCTTTTCTAGGAAAAAATGAGGAAATATAGAAACAAACCTTTATCTGAAAGTTTATGAGTATTCTTGTTCTGGTTTGAAGGCAAATCAGCAGGAGGAATTAGCTCCACACCAATAGCTTGCGAGAGATTGCAAATCAGAACTACAATTTAATAGGAAAATTAGAAGAAAGGCAATAGTACAGAAATACTGGCTTAAACTGACAGAGTCAGAGTATGACCTGACACCCTGTTAGTCAGGGTAGTGGTAGCAGTCTGATTAATGGTAGCTACAGTTTCATTGGAGTGATGGATGTGGTTTTGTTGAAGCAGTAATCCTGTAGAAAAAGTTCTGGTTCTTCTCTGGAGGTCCTGTAGTGGTCGTCAAGCTCTTGTCCTCTGGGAATCCAGTGGGTAGTGCTGCCCATGGTGTTCCGAGCCTCAGATTATATACAGGTAGGAATGCTTGGTTCTTCCCCTCAGGGCGGGGCATCTCACAATGGGATGATGTAATTTTATGAGTCACTCTGTGAGACCTTGTTGGCCCATTAGTGGAGATGGCCCCCTCAGGGTGGCTGCTGCTTCCCCGGAGGGAGTTATCAGGGCTGAGTCATGGAGAAGATAAAGAACACTGTCCCATCCATTTTAACAGCTTATATAGATGGCAATAGAATACATACTTTTGGTTAGACATTCCACTGTAACCCAAGACAACACTACAATAGATGAAGAACTGAGTGCAAAGCACTCAGTATGCTTTCAAAATAGCTTTCAGTCATCATTCTACACCTGAAATGATGGTCATCCTTGAACATTTACAGAATAGTTCATGTTTATAATGTGCATAATTTCCAAGATATCCAAAAGACCTCTCAAACATGTATCAGGCTGTTTGAAGTGTGGTTATGTATTAAAAAAGCATACAACATTTTATAAATCAGTGCTTACCTCACTTGTTTCTTGGGAAATTTATGCAAGGTCAAACGTATATACAGAGACTTCTTTACTGAGTTTAGGTAGGTTTTTTGTTTGTTTTCTTTGTAATTGGCCTGCAGCTTTTTTAGTCTTTCTTGGTTACATCTTTATCTGAAGTCTTTCTTGTTACATATCTTGGAAACATAGTGATACTCTTTGTGAAGTGAAACAAAAAATTCACAGTCTGAATTAGTTCAGGCATTAGTTTGTTACTGTAATCCTTTTTGGAGAGAGATTATAAAACTGACTGTAAACTTTTCAAAAATGAGATGAATATGTAGTCCTGATTTTCCTCCAACACAACTTTACTAGTTATCTCACCAAAGAAAACATGTTTTATCCTGCACATTAGATAAATAACCATTATAATTTACTAGTGCTGTGCTGCGCTTGTTCTTGTATGGAATAATGGACCTTTGTTGTAGAAAATTCTGGTGCCAGATGATAATCCTGATCTCTGGTAGACCACTCAAACAAATTTGAATATCCATTCTTACTTTTGGTTGTTTGTTAACTTGATTCAAAGATTACTTAGAGTCAAAACCACCTGAGAATCACAGTAGGCATAGCTCAAGTGATCAAGATCCCCAGGTAAGAGGTCACATCACCAAGCCTGCCAGAGTTCAAGAAGCCCTTGGAAAATGCGCCAAGGTATTTGCTGTGATTTGTGAAATGGTTGTGTGCAGAGCCAGGAGTTCAGTTCCTTGTGGATCCTTTCCAACTCAGGATACTCTATGATGCTATCTGAGTCAGTCAGATTAGTCATTGAGTGTGACCATCAACCACCTGGGAGCAATGTTTTGTCCTTTTTCTTTACATCACTGGTTGGCAATTTTTTAGTCTTCAAGAAGACTAAAATATATATTGGTTTATAATACTGCACTAAGTTTCATTCAGAAAGTTTCTGAACGGGAAAAGTTTCTGCTCCAGAAACCTCAGAAAAGATCTTGGTCTTTATCCTCAAAGATTTGGAAACTTCTTACAGAGTGTCTTTTAGGAGTCTTTCAAATGCCATATGAAAAAACCACCAGATCAGAAAAGTTGAGTTGCCTGAATATATAATTCCAACACATTGAAAGAGAGTTAAATTGCTTTCTCGTGCATCATCTCATGGCTTTCCTACCTTGGGTACAGTCAAGCAGTGCAGCAGGCCGCCCAGAGGGCTTGTACAACCTCTGTCCTCTGGGGTTTACAATGCAAGGACAAGATAAAGCCCTGAGCAACCTGTTCTGACCTCAAAGATGTCCTTGCTGTAAACAGGAGGTTGAATTAGACACCTGTCAACGTTCCTTCCAGTTGGAAGTATCCTATGAAACCAAGAGTTTTCTTAAATGAGTTGGGTTGAAGGCTAAGAGTATGACACATGAAAATTTTCCAGTCCTAAACTTCCTTTGCTAAATCTTCCTATTTAGGCTACTTCTTTAAACCAGGACATTTTGAAAGAGTGAGACCTGAAGAAAAGCAGAGACAGTATCATAAACAATCTTGCATGTGTTGGTAGTTTGCATATTGCATGTCTCAAGGCACATCAAGGACAGTGATAGTCTATTCTCACAGATGATATCTGTGAGAAGACACACAATAGTTTGCTGGCAAGTTGGGCACAGAGAGAAAACAGTTTAGCTTCTTGGAATATGCTGAACAGAAAGAAGAAAACAACACATCCATTTTATGCCTTTGAACCTGGAGTGCTACAAAAGAATAGTTGTCACCTGATTGCAGTGAAACTTGCTACTATAGACTACTTGGCTAATTCTGGGAACATCAACATTTGCAAGCAGAATTATCAGCTGTTACTCCTCTTACTGAATAGAAACACCCTTCAAAAACAAATAAAAGGTCAAGACTAATTAAATAAGCATAAGGTGTGTGTTGCTCTGATTTTCTGATGTAGCCAACCCAGAAATTCAGTTGATCTATTTAGCATGGAGAAAAAGGACTCCTTTAAGAACAGAGGGAATTTGGCTGACACAATTTGAGTAATTTGAGACTTTTTAATGTTGTTGTAATTTTAGCTTGGTGATGTGGAAGTAAGCCAAAAATTAAGGTAGATTGTGCTTTGCATTGTAACATAGCAATAACATGGCTGTTGTCATAGAAGTATCATCCAAAGGTTCCTCAGGCAGCAGTAAGAGAGGGTAATTCTTGATACCAATTTCCCACACTGTTGTGCTCCGAAACATTACAGAGGCTTTAGTCTTCCTTATTCCTCTACATGTAAGCACCGGCCAGGCTATAATGTACCCTTGAGTGAATGGAAAGCACTTGAATTTTCACAGCTGTTTTATTTTTATGCAGTTATTTTGAGTTATAGTGGATAAATATTTACAAGTTGGAATACAAATTGGATTGATTAATTTCTTTTTTCTTTCTGTCTATGACTAGTGTCTACCTTAATTTTATTTAGAGCACAGCCTTGGCAACGCCTTATGTTAACATATTTGCTGTTTTTCTTGGCCCTCTATGTGTTGATTAGATGTAATTAAAACTGTAATCCAAAACAGAAAATATGAAAAAATTTCTGAAAGTTGGATATGGGCATTGCGGGTCCTCAATTGATCTTATTTGCTGTAGAACCTAGTGAGAACCTAGTATTTTATTTGACAGTATAGCCAATGCTGTTATATTTTGTCCCCTTATCAATGGATCACCATACAAAAGGTAAAATCTTCACTGATACACCGTCTTGGTGTACAAATAAAATTATATTTTAAAAAATCCAAAACTAAAACATTTTTCTATATTACTTTCTTTCTATTTCTACTCTCCCTAAGTGTACAGTTAAGTAAGATGTTGAAGAAGAATGTGGTTTTAATTCAAACATTTAAAAATATTTAATTAATATTTAACATATAGTTTTCATGTCTTTAGAAAAATAAAACAGACATGTGGCAGCTTTATAAAATAAATTTATTGCTTATTATAAAAATATTAAAATAAGCAGAAAATATAGCTTGCTCTAAGCTTAAAACATGCTCTTTAATACTTCAAAATAAAGGTAGCTACACTGCATCATAAGGAATAGGCCATTATTTTTTAGAGTTTGTCTTTATTAAGAAAAGTGGAGAGTGATGAATCTTTTCAGTGTATAATTTAACTACTATAGTGCTGAAAACGTTGTTTACAAACCACAGACTTATGAGAGAGAATTTCTGAACAAGTGCTTGTGGCTCCCTCCAATGGTAGGAGGCTACTATTGCTGTGGCCATGCCAGAGGAAAACCTGGGAACATCCTGGAGTACCAACAACTCTAGGAAATGCTTTATTGGTTTCCTCATTACACACTTCAAAGAAAACAAAGATCTTGTGGGATTTTTTACTTGAACAGTACAAAAAATTCCTGAACAGGGAAATATCTTTCTGTTGTAAATTAAATCTATGTGAGTGTAAGGATAAATATGTGAATGAGACATAGTTCTCTGCTGATGAAATGTATTTTTCCACCATCAGAGATGAAGAATTTAGAGAATATTTAGATGATGAAATTTCTATGGGAGGTCAGTACTAAAAAGATAATTTTTAATGACTTTTTATTAATCACTTAGGACAGTTAATTGCTCTGTATGAGAGAAAACTTCAAAAGCTATGTATCAAATAATTTTATTAAATACTAAACATGGTGTACAAACTCTAAAGTTCTTGTCTAGTGTTGAGACAAATTTTGCAACATAATTCACACTACATAAGATGGAGGATTTTCCTCACCCTTAAATATAGCCTCTGGTTGAAGACAGAGACACTTAATGCCACTGTAAAATGTGAGAACTAAAAGCTATTTATTATTTTCAAAGAGACACTTCTTTGCTGGCAATGGGTGACAGCAATTTGCAACACTGAATGTAACTAATTGAGTAAAAAAAACCTAAACCAAACAAACCAAAAAACTCCCAGGTAAAATAATAACATTAGGAACTCCATTAGGAACTCAAACAAATTAAAAAATCAATTTATGTAAATATGAATTTATCTTTCTTCAGGAGACCCTTACACTACTTACAATACATTATTCTCCTTCAAAGCTAAATGTATTCTAAGTAACTTACCAACTCCTGAATAGTATTGTGACAGAAATTCCTGGTGAGTAGCTAAGATGTGCAATTCTTTATTAACATGAATTCTATGGAACAAAAGACTATTGAACTTGGATTATATCTGATTTCTAGTTATCGATATGTATAAACAGTCATATAATCAATTTCTTAACCCAAAGGCCTTTACCACCGTTCTTTTTCCTTTAAATAATATTTTCTTACAGTCATATGAGTGCTAATATTTCACTGATGTAAATGGACCATGGAAAATCCCTACACAACATATCTTTTTCCCCTGAAATTGGACAAAAAAAATGAGATTTATAGCCTTGGACCTCTTGAATTACTTACTCAGCTAAATAATAAAGCTCATAATTTAAGTACTGCTGATGACCTGTGTATAGCGTTTTCAAATTTACTTCAGTTTTTGATACTTTCAATTATACTGTAAATTCAGTATAATTTACAAAGTATTTCTAAATGTAGAGGAAAAACAAGCACCCAGCCAAAAATCCCTATATTAACAAATCACTAATGAAGACTGAACATTTTTGTGATTATTGAAGGATTCCTACAAGACGAAGTGTAAGAACTATTTCTACTGTGTGTAAATTTCCAAAGGTTTATACTATTAATCCCTCCGCAGCCATATAGTAACAGACAATCCTTGCACAAAGAAATTAATATAGCAGCAGTGCAGAGATGGGCAATATCTCTTTAAACATATTAGTTGTCTGACCTCTTCAAGAAACTAGGTATACATATATAGGTGGTGCTGCTGACACACCCGAAGGATGGGGTGCATCCAGAGGGACCTGAACAAGCCTGAGAAGTGGGCCCATGGGAATCTCATGAGGTTTAACATGAACAAGAGCTAGTGCTGCACCTGGATCAGGGCAGTCCCTGGTGTCAATCCCATCTGGGGGATGAGCAGATGGAGAGCGGCCCTGCCTAGAAGGGCTTGGGGGTGCTGGTGGAGGAGAGGCTGAATATTAAACAGCCATGTGCACTCGAAGCCCAGAAAGCCTGGGCTGCATCCAGAGCAGTGTGGCCAGCAGGGCAAAGTTGGGGATTCTGCCTCTCTGCTCTGCTCTCATAATTCACTCCTGGAGTTCTGCATTTACTGGGGTTCCGAGTACAGGAAAGACATGGAGCTGTTGGAGTGAGTCCAGAAGAGGCCATGAAGATGATTAGAGGGATAGAGCAGTAAAGTAACAAGGAAACAGGTGCTAGTCACAGTTTTTACAGAACAAACCAAGACTTGCCTTGCTTTATAGTGCTAGAAGAGAGAAGCACATTACTAATTCTCAGAGTAAAGAATTTCTATATGTCATTAAACTACAGCTACTAAAAGATGTGCCTTTCTCTCTTCTGTAATCCATTATTGTACCTCTCTCTTGCTTCCTAGCACCAAAGGGGAATTTAGGAGAATGGGCACACACGGTTTACTGGGAGAATTTCCTCTTCTGCACATAGCTCAGTAAAGAGTCCAAGGGTCCAAATGGCAATATAGAGTTCAAAAGACATCTCAAACAACTATTGCTACTGTAACATAAATATATTATTTATAAATCTATTAACATTCTTTAAGCTACAGCAGGACAGTAGGCTCACCTAATTTTTTCTTCTCTTTCTAATAGCTGTGGTACATGAAAAATAATGAAATCAAATGCCAACTTCTTATCTTTGCAGAAACTGTGCCTTCAACAGAGATGGTTTTGCTGTTTGAATTTGGCTGCCTTAGCAAGAACCTGTTCTGCCAAGCTACTTGTGTGATAATGTGAGTGGTTATGAAGGCCACAATGCCTAAAAAGGGTCTCAAAAATCACAAATGTCCTTGAGTATCCTCATATCTCATCTGATCTTATTTACTTATTTGTCTATTTGGTTTAATACGTCCATAGGCAAGACTGGATCCTGAATCTAAAGCTGATGTGAGGATTGAGGAGACTCTAAGATCATAGAATCACAGAATGGCCTGGGTTTGAAGCACCTTAAAGATCATCTACTTCCAACCCCCCTACCATGGGCAGCGACACATTTCAGGTAGAAGAAGCACTTGATTTCTTTGATTTTCCTTGGATTTAAGGTTTTATTACGATTTTCAGAATCTGTTCTTCATATATATATATATATATAAAAGACATTTTTATATGTTCAGTATATTATAAATATAAATAATAATACAGGGTCAATCAGGAAAGATGTACTCAGCAGCCAGGAAGCAGATGCTTATACAAGAGTTGAAAGCAATGTACAGGTGCAAGATATGACCTATGCAAAAACTGCATCTACATCCAAATTACTGTAAACCAATTCTTCTGAGGTTAGCTAAATCATAATAATTTAAGTAAGAAATATTCTTTTTGAGGAAAAAAATCACCAACTATGAAGGCAGAAAAAAAAAAGAAACCAATACAGGTGTGACTGAGGTCAGAGTAAAAAAGGTAATATTTCCGGCAGGAGGGCTTAGCAGCCATCCTTTAACATCGCCAGATTCCACTGTTTCTAGGTGAATGCTAAGAGCTATGATTATCTGAATTTTAAGGATAAAATGTTCCTGCTTGTGCAATGCTGGTGTCAGCAAATGCTGCAGTATAAATCTCCCTCTCTCCCTTTCATTTCTATAAATTCCTAGGAGAACTAAGTTCGCAGGACAGCGCTGTCAGAGTTGGACGCGGTTCCTGCAGCCCTTTCTCAGGCAGCTCTTCAGCCTCTCCCTCAAAATGCGTTTCCTGCGGAGCTGCCATGGAACTAAATCGCGATATGCAGAGACCTCTGGAGACTGGAAAAGCGAACTGCATCCAATGTAGTGCAGGGATTGCTCTGTGATGTGTATTGATGAAATCACCCGGGGAGCTTGAAAGCATGCTTAAGAGTCAACAAGGATCTGATTCAGACTCTCTTAATCTGTGAGGCAAAAGTCATGTTCTTGAAAGTGATATAGTTTACCTTATTTTTTTTGAAGCTAGTAAAAATAAAAGGTAAAATATATCTCGCTTTTATGATGTAAAAGAAAACCCCAAACCCCAAACATATTAGATGCTTTCCTTATGTAAAAACACAATGTTAAATAACAGAAGCTTCAAAACCGCTCTGAGCTCGGTTCCTACGCTGCAAGCTCCTAGAATTTGGAATTGATTATGAACCCACTGTTATATGAGTCTGCTTGTTTTTTTACTTGCCTGAAGTCTGCTTAGAGGCCACATCTCTTAACATTGTCTGAGACATGCCACAAGGTTCTGGTTGAGTTCAGAGTTAATTACAACTATGAAAGAGACCTTTGTGGGATTGTCATTACCTGTGCTTGTAATTCAGACTGAGGTGTTACCTCATTTATTTTCCCAGTGAGCATCTTTTGATATGTTTGACCATGGAAAAATTGTGCTCATCTTGAAGGACACTGAAGTTTGAAACTACAGCTCCAGCTTAACCTTTGTGTTGCTGCTTCTGTACTTTTTCGTGCAATTCAGAGTTTCCAAGTCCTCAGCTATGTGTTAGGTATGTCATTGCTTCAGTGGGTCCTCTTGTGTGCTTGAGCATAGGGAATTTGACTTGGAAACAAGGAACCACTTTGGCCTGAAGTGGTCTTTCACACAATTGTTACGTGTCCTCTGTTTTTCACTTCGGCCTTGATTGTGGCTGTACAGCTAATATCAATGATTGGGCATTTCAAAGTTCTGATTTTGTAGATGAAGCACAGAGAAAATTGCGTGTTTGGAGGTTGATGAAAAACCACCATGAAGATCCAAAATCAGATCCCAATTACTTCAACAAAAAGTGTTTCTGCATTCAATTTCTAAAAGTCTTTCCCCAAAAGTGGACTTGACTAAGCCAAATTACCAACTCCCTGTAAACTATGCAGAAAAGCAGAGTTAATTTTTGAACTAAATGATGGCCAAAAGCAAGTAGGCAACTGTGCCTGGCTTTTCAGATCTTAAATACTGGTAAGCTTATGTTTTGCTAATGGTACTTCTGGAACTTTCCTTGTCTCAAACTATTTTGATTGCCAGCATGGAAAACTGCATCAAAGGAACCGAAAACAACTCTTCGCAATATGGAAGCAGAAAAAGTAGAAGAAACATAAATTTCAACACTTTAAATGATTTTTGACTTGGGAGCTGCAATATTTTCCATATCACAGCTTTTTTTGCCATTTTCATCATATGTGTTAAAGCTATCGTGCATGTTTAATGTCTCCACTGTCTGTGTTTGTATATTACAGGGTAAATTTAAAAGTTTATTTTTTAAATCTCTTTGTCCTTCAGGCTATTACATAGGTTTTTAAGTCAAGGATTCAACATTCACTTAATAAGTCAATATAAATGTCCAATGAATGTCCAAGAGAACTTGAGGAAATTAAGGTCTTGCTCCTGAAACTATACAACAAAAGCAGAATTTCACTTTTTGATATGTAGCACTCTGTGAATTAGACTTCCTTTTTTTGTCTAGATTTTTGTCTAGAAAAAATAAGAAGCAGACCTATTAGTCTTTTCTTAATTCCCTTTTGAACAGAATTTCTAAAACTTTCCAATGAACCTGCCAAATAAATGTTAACAATAAAATACAATCTGTAGGAGGGAAACAAATCTCTTGGGCTGTGTCTAAAATTATTCAATAGAGCTCTGTGGACCTTTTTTGTCCCAGAGGATTTAAGCCTTGCTGAGGGCAGGCTAGAAGGTATTTTGTGGAAGCAGGCTGCCTTGAGGTGCTTGTGCATAGACACTGAAAATGTAGTGGTAATTTTCTTAGGTTTTCAAAATGCGTTTCAAGAAATCTTGTGTATACTGACATCCAGATTTTTAGGGTCACTTCCCTGAGAACACTCATTTCATCCTACCATTCTCCATGAACAACAGCACTGTGCTTTGGGAGAGAAACTAGTTCAATACATGAAATGCTTGAAACTGGTATTTAATACATGCCTGTAGTGATAAATTGTAAGGTGCTTTGTCTTAACTTTGCTTTGGGCATCCAGTGAGAGGTACTGAAAAACATGCTCATTATTTCGTACATTTTCATCTAAGTGCTGCTCTGGCAGCTGGTGTGTCTCTCCTTGTCAGTTCTTGTGTTCATCTACAGTTTCACCTTTAATGAACTTTAATCAAATGCACTGGGGCTTAAAGACAATTTTTTTAATGTCCTAACTGCATGACCCTCTGTTTTTTAATTTTCCCATAAAGTTAGAAAAAGATGCACTTGAGGACCTGATTCCACTCTCACTTCTAACCCACTACCAAACCATCTTTTTTGGGTCTTCATTTCTTTGAGTTAAAAAAAGGCAAGAGTTCAGATCGGGGTGTGAAAGGAAGATCTGCTCAACTGGTATTCTTCTATCCTAGAGTGATCTATAAAATCTGAAGATCTATGGTATAAACATAAAAAAAGAATATAATAAATCTAAAGTATGGTTATTAAAAGTCTTCTTAATCCAAAAAGAACTTATTAGAGTGTGGAATTGTTTTCTTGTTTATTTATTTCGGTGGCTTCTTCAGAGTTAATAGTTGTCAGAAACAGATATTGAGCTAAAAAAACCAAACAAACCAGACAACGTTAAAACAATTATCTCGTGAAAAAGGTAGAAAAAACATCTAAATGCTCATCATCACTCCCTCCAAAAAAAGTTAAAAAAATTATATTAATGAATTCCATGAATTTTTGACAGATTTCAGTTCAGTCTGTTACTGCCTATGCCAAGTTTCCACAATAGTCACATGGGGGATATCTCGCTGGCTACTCTGAACATCTTATCTGGCAGATGAGAATGTCCTAAGCAGACAAAATTTTGCAACTGAAAATAAAAAAAAAAAAAAAAAATTGAGCCCATCTGTCGCATTTTATTTAGATTTCCAGGTCACTGAAGGTATTTTAAGACAATGCCTTTTATTTTTCCTTCCTGAAAATACAGTATTGAAGTTGAAAGGCCTAATCGCACCGCGTGACTAAAGGGACTAAAGTATCTACTGCACTTCTGATTGTTTGCCAAGAAAGTCCTATGTAGGTTAGGAAGAACTGAGTAGGGGTCTCACTTCCTTGTATGGTCTTCATGTTATAACTCATGTGGTTGTTTAAGATCCAGACTGTAAATAACGTATAGTTCCAGTAGCACAATCTGGAGAGTCATGGTGAGATAACCAAAGTCTAACATTGCAATAATAATGCAGTAAGATGATATTGACCCAGTTCGGGGCTTATACCTAAATGTCAAGTCAAAAGGATTGTAAGTTTTGTAAGCCTACAAATATCTATGTCCAAAGTCAAAATGAAAATGTACTGACCATAAAAATTGTCTACTCTTTAGGCTGTTGGCACATCTGGGATGAAAACTGTAACTGCTGAGTTAGGGTAGAAGATGTTCTTATCCATCCCAAATATATTTATCGTACAGAGATTCAGGAAAAAATCTTGCTGTTACCATGTTATGGAAGCCCATTGCAGTGGCAGCCTAACGGTAGTTCTGAACTAGTTTACATAAATTCTTTATTTCTAAAAAGCTCAGGAAGAGGAAAATAAATAAAAATCTCCTGCGTCTCGTATAACTGTTGTTCCCATTTAATATCTTTAAGAGGCCTCACTCCTCAGTTTGAAAAAAAGACATCTTTTCAAGAAAGATGTTTTATTACACTTTTTCTGACTTGCACAAGACTTATTGCTGCTTTAGTTTATTCAGAAAGAGACAAACTGATTTTTTTGACTTCATAAAATCTAAAAAAAACCCAAAATGAAACAATATAAATATTTACAGCAAAATTTCAGGGAAATATCTTAAATTTTTGAGTTGACTGTATTGCAAATGTGCCTGAAGCAAATAAAATGACACTGTTGGTAGAAAAACGTAGCTGGGGATTCAAGTCTACGATTTTGTTCTACTAGCAATTGTCCCAAGCAATTCATCCTAACTACAAGCAAAGGCAGGCAAATCGTCAGGTGGTAAAAACATGGATTGTAGTCTTACTGATTGAAGGTTAGGAACATTTTAACGCCAGCTATTTTTTCAGCAGCCCCAAAACCCAAAGACAAAAGTCATAAAGTATGTAGAGGTCCTCCAAGACTTATATTGGTTTATTTTATTCCAAAAGAAGAATTTAAGCATACAGAAATCTATTAATCCCATGGCAGTTAGATTTGATGCTATTTGAAAAACAAGAAAACAAATCATAGAAATTACACATAATTGTGTGTACTAGAGTTGCCCACATAAAATTGCATAGGTGTGGGCTTATATTGTGTTTTACAAAATGAGTTCCTCATGAAAAAAGCCAGAGTTGATGAGAATTATTCAGTCATGTGTATGACTAGGGAAAAGCAGATGCTACTAAGGCTGTGCACTTCCATGCACGGTTCTTCACTGTTCTGCAGCAGTAACCCAAAGGTACTAGTAGTCACAAGGGAGAAATTCACTGAAGTGAAGAAAACACTGATTGGCATATTAATATTAAAGTTTTAAGGAACTGGATGAATCAGACATAACAACTGGTTATGTGGAAAGGGGAGAGTATCAGGCTGCAGGAATCTTAGTGGAATAAATCATAAGTAATTTAATTACTTATCTTGGCACACAAGAAGAAGGATGGTGTAAATGAAATTTACTAATGACACCAAGCTGGAAGGCCTTGCCTTGGCAGAAGAGAATGAAAATGTCAAATAGAAACCTATAGCAATTGAGTGAGAGAAGTAGGATGAAGTAAAATACTATAAATATAGATTCCATTTGTATTAGAGGCAATCATTCATTCTGCCATGAGAGTGACCATCTTAGTTTGACTGGATGAAATAAAATGTGAAAAATCTAAGATTCAAAACACGTCATAAGATGGGTGTCTAACATTAATTCTCTTTCTAGGCACTCACTTTCCTGGAATTCCTTGCTAGTGCTTTTCTATATCCCCAGGTTTTTCAAGGGTAGAGAGATGTTCTGTCATGTGTCTGCTGTGTAGCTGTGGAGATATTTGTAGCTTTTAAAGATTAGTGGTGGTGGATAAAATCTGTAAATCTTTCTGCCTACTCAGACAAATCCGGTTTTGCATTACTGTGTCATCCCATCCATCACCTCATCTGTTCAGTGTTTTCTAATAGCTATCCTGAAGCATTTAGCAGTCAGTTACATGTAGACCAAACCTCTGTGTCCACTATCAGGCTTAAACTCCAGAGGATTAGTTCTTCCCATTTCTTTGTAAAGATGACAAGGCTGACAGCTAGATCTGAGTGAACAACCCCTGTGCACCCCTCCACAGCCCAGACAACTTCAGGCAGAACCAGTGTAAGTTACTTAATTGAATTGAAGGCTAATTAACTGAAAACGAGAAAACATTGATAAGCATAGCTGTTTTAAGATGGTGAGGGATGGGATGAAATTTTACTTAGGAAGTGTTACTGCAAAGGCTCTAAAGTTAACTTGGAAATGCCAAAATGTTTTTTTTTCCCTAGATGCAGGCTTTCATCAAAATTAAGGATATGGCAAAACAGATTTTATAGTTTAATTTCATATTTTACATTAAAGGTCTTTGATTCCTTATTATTAATGCACACAAAATGTAGTGTTTCCATATAGAAACATATAGATACTAGAATGTAAGTTCTCAGAACATGGAAGTAAAACATTTCAGAAATTTTTTAGAAAATATCTCTTGGAAAGAAAAAGATCATGTCATTTCTTGCTAGAAATTTCTTTCTCCCAATCTCCAAAATAATAATTTAAAATAGTACTTTATAATTATAAATGAAGTAAAATTATAATTAAGTAAATATAATTTAAATATATTTCCTTTCATTATATGTTTAATTTACATGGAATGGAAGTACAGAGTGAGGGGTTGCTGAATGGCTTAATTTAAAATTCTCAAATATTCACAAAGTGTTTCATTGTTTCATTTTGTATTGTGAGTAAAAAAGGAATGAAAAATATTTACTGCTAAGGGTTGATAAGGAGTTTAAAGGAGCAAGACATTCACAATACTGTAAATATGTCAAAATAGTGCTAGGTAGTACAAAGTATAGCAATCATGTTTACTGAAAAAGAATGCAAAATGTGTAGTAAAGAAACAGCAGCAGTATATAGAAATCAAGGGCATTAAGAATGAACCTGTCTTTTTCTAGTGCAAAACATTTTAGTTTCAATCTTCAGAACCTATTATTAGATGTGTTTCATGAATACCAAAACCCTATCTCCACTCACTTTTGATTCCCACTTTCGAATTTATATACTTCAGAGTAATTGATTTCCTTCTTAATGAGTCAATTGCAATCAATACTTGCAGTGAATTACAGTCATGTTCTTTAACATGTTCCCTGCTTCACAAGGAGATCTGCAACACAGAAAACAGTCTACTGAGCACCCACACTGTTTGCAGTAGGATTAATGAGTACCGCGAATTTTTTTCCTGTGGGCTTGTGCTGGTTTTGCCTGGATTAATTTTTCTTCCCAGTGGCTGGTATGGGGCTGTGTTTTGGATTTGTGCTGAACACAGGGTTGATGATACAGAGATGTTTTGGTTATTGCTGAGCAGGGCTTACACAGAGCCAAGGCCTTCTCTGCTTTTAGTACCGGCCTCACCGGTGAGGAAGCTGGGGGTGCCTGGGAGGGTGGGAGGAGACACAGCCAGGACAGGTGACCCCAACTGACCAAAGGGATATTCCAGACCACGTGACACCATGCTGAGCACATAAAGAGGGGGGAAGGAGGAAGCAGGGGACATTTTAGTCACGGCGTTTGTCTTCCCAAGTCACTGTTGGGCTTGATGGGGCCCTGCTCTCATGGAGATGGCTGAACACCTGCCTGCCCATGGGAAGCAGGCAATTAATGCCTTGTTTTGCTTTTCCTGTGTGCATGGCTTTTGCTTTCCCTATTGAACTGTCTTTATCTCAACCAGAATTTTCTACCTTTTACCATTCCCATTCTCTCCCCAGTCCCACAGGTTGGGAAGTGAGTCAGTGGCTATGTGGGGCTTGGTGGCTGGCTGGTGTGAAACAATTACAGGGTTTAAGGTCAAGCAGTTAAAAAACATAAGCTTCATTCTGACTAAGGACTGGAAAGTGACTTTTAGACAAGAACTTATAGCACAAACCCACTGTATTAAGCAAGGCATTGGCAGTCATTTTCAGGTTGGAGAATTACCTGTAAAGTTGTAGTATCCTTAGCCAGAAAGTTTCAAGTGCCTCTGTCCATTATCAGGACTTTGGTGCCCAAACAGCACACCTCCATCACCAAAAACCAGAACTGTACTGATATTAAGGCCATTTAATACAATCTTTCATACTCTTGCATCATGTTTTTCATTACCGTAAAGTACTGTGTTCTCTACTGTTTATTTACCTGTTTTGTCAGGTAACTGGCAAAATTCTACTGGAATGGAAATAAAGAGACCTTTTCTTTACTTGCTAGTGAGAATTACCTTTTCATATGAACTCAATTCAGTTGATGAACTCAATTTCAGCTTTCTTATCAACAATTATCTTTGCATAAGGGCATATTTCCATTATGGCCTTTCCTTATTTGGCATCCTAATTAGACTTTTCAGAGGGCTTCTAAGAGATGAAAGAATGACTTTGACATAATTATCAATCTATCTCACTTTAAGGAGCTGCCTACTCACCGGATAAATTCGGAATACCATACCTATTACCTATTGCACACAGAAGCACTAAGACTTCATGTTTATTTCAGTAAATTGATACAGAAATTGTTGGTATTGCACAATTATATCTCATCATTATGCTATCCTAAAACTGTATCTGACAAGTAGAAAATATACGCTAGTTACCGCCTAATTATTTCCAAAATTATCAGTTTGACTCCAGATAGCAGTGTTTTAGAAGCAGGATATCCCAATCTTTTCCTGTATAAAACCCTACCATGAGGTACCAAAGCAATCTTAAAATTTAAAGTAATGTTTTTTTCATGATGAAGTATATTGGATAGATGAGAACAGAATTGGATAGAATTAGAAGAGAACAGAAAACAACATGAAAAGCACATGCTGAGATTTTGATTTCTCCAAACCAAGTAGGAGCAGCCAGTTTTTTGATGCTGAGTCCCATGGAACTCAGAGAAGAGTGGAAATGTCAGTGAATCCAGTCACTGGTTGAAAGTCCAGGTTGGTTTTTCTTATTTTGAAATAAGGAATCAGTGACTTCTGTGGGACTGCCATTAAGCACTCTGTTTTTCTTCATCTCCTGTTCCTTTGGAAAGAAACTTTCAGGCTCATTTCCCTCTCTGAGGCAGGACTCTTCAAAAGAGGCTCAAGAATTTAGTAGCATTTTGGTTTCGGTAGTGTTAACTTTACTCCACAAACCTCCCAGATGAACTCTCCAGCTGCTAGATATATTTTAGTAACAATAACTTAACATATTGTTGCATAATCTGGAAAATCCCACAGACCTGCAAAATGCAAACAAGACTTCTGATCTGAAAGAAAAGTGAGAGTACAGTTGGCCTTTTGGAGAATGCCAAGTATTTATCTCCAAATTATTTCCTTTTCCTTAAACATCTAATATTCTTATCTTTCCAATATCACATGCTAAACTACCTCTCTTCCCTTCCATACAGTCAATTTCTAAAACTCAAAGTACATCAGCAGCCAGAGCTGTCAATATCCATGGAGTTTTTGTATTTTTCTGGAGACCTTCATCTACATTTATCTTAATTGTTCTACCTTGATAACAGAGACATAAATACAAGGAAACATACAAGTAAAAAAATTCCAATTACATATATTATTAATTTAATGGTTCTAGGCTTTCATTAGAAACAGTTTGTTTTGGTTTTTTCTTAGTGTTTTAATTATCAATAAGAGTACTTATGGAAATAGCTACCTAATAGATATATTAGAACATTGTCTAATATTGATTTGTTTCTATATTCTGCAGAATGTAAGTCTGAACTGTGATGCTCTATGAATTAGGATTTGGTAATATTCTTAATTTTCTTCACAGTCAACATTTATACTAAAATAGTCTGTAACACTTTCTCATATTTGAACAGCTGCAAATACTCCTGTAGTGCGCCAATATCGTGTGAAGCCATGTAGCAGCCCATACCAAGAGACAGACATATGTCTCTCCAATCATACTAAATATGAGCCATAACAAGTATGATTACTCAGTATATAATGTTTTCTGCTGTCATCAAACAACTGGAAGGAAACATTCAAAGTGTCTAAAACATACATATTTTTGACATGGAATTTTGGGGCATATAAATGCATGTTAACAGACTGTCCTCTATTCTTCCTTCTCTTCATGAACTATTTTACTATTTCCCACAGACAACAAATCTTATGCATGTAACCTATCAAACTCCTTTTTATCATTTTCCTTTCCATTAAATGTGGGCAAAATTAAAACTAGTTTGAAGTTGTGCCTTGTTCTTGATTGAATACAAGACAATTTAACTTTACAGTTATTCTACATATTTTTTTGCTGGTTATGAAGTGAAAAGGGAGATCAGAAATCATACTTTCCAGCTTACCTTTCCTATGATAAGCATCATCAAGGAAGGTATGTGTATTCCAAACTGTAAATCCAGGAACAGGTGTCTAGATTTTATAGGAAATAGCTCTTTTATATGAAAGGTTCTGCCTCCTCTGAAGACTACCAATTCCACCAGGTTTCTAATACTGGGGAAGAGTTAGTCACAGCTTTTATTGAATTTATAGGTATGGAATACAAATTGTAGGTAGTTAAAGATTTACAACACAGAGATCATGTTTAACTTGTCTCTCTATTTGTGGAGCAGAGTTTATTATAATTGTTACTACAAAAAAAAAAGTTATTCTTTAATATCTTGGAATACTTTGATTGGTTTTGCTGACAATTTTTCAACAGCAAAATTACACACTTCATAATATTTCTTATCTGAAATTATAGAGCAACATACATAGAATATGATTTAGAATTTATGCTGCATGGAGGATGAAGCTGTAAAAGTTTAATATTTAATCATACTTTGATAAATCAAAGTAACACCATATGTTCATTATATATATTTATACATGGTCATAAAATACATTATACTTAACATTGTCTGACTGCTCATAACTTACATGCAATCTTTAAATGACTAAGAAATGGGAAAGTATACTATGAAAGCAATCAGCAGAAAATAATTGAGATTGCTGTAACATTCTGTTCTGCTATCATAATCGTTCCATAGAGGTAACTTACCACCTTCTTAAGAAATATAAGCCCAGACAATGAGCTCATATCCACGTATCCTGTGCTTTTATCAGCATCTAGAACCACTCCAACTGTGCTGGCAGAGCCAGTTTAAGGTAGGTCAAGATATTCAGCAAAACCTTGAAATCATATAAGGCTCTCGCAAGCTAAAAGTTTTTTTATCCCTATTTCTGTACGTTCATATCAGCTATTTATCATGAGCCCAGCTATACAAACATCAGTATTACAAAATTTAAGGATAAGAAAGCAAATGCTGCAGCAGTACCAGAGAATTTCAAATTCCTCTTTGTATCTTGCACTGGTAACAAACAGATAGATGAGATATTAACTATTGCTAGTGGAAGACAGGAATTTTTCTGAGCATTCGCTGAGTAAATTTTAAAAGGAAACATATGCACTGAGGATATATAAAGGTGTGTGAGAGTTGTATTGGAGTCTGTCTCAGTTATGATACAGTGGAAACCAGATATCAACTGATGCAACTGAAGCATTTGGAAAAACAAACACAGCAAACTGACAACCACATCCTTCTCAGCACATGTATGGTTTTGTTAAAAAACAAATGAAAAAACCCAAAAGAAGAAACAAAAAAACCCCAAAACGACAACAACAGCAACAACAACAAACCCACAAAACCTAATCAAAACAAAAACCCCAACCAAACAACAACAACAACAAGAAGAAAATTTACCCTGTATCACTGTACATTATGAGAAGAGAAACACAGCTTATGGAAATACCATGTCATTGTGCAGGCACTATCTTCCAGCATTTTTGTGGCTGACACAAAAATGCATATTTGACTAGCAAGAGAGAAGGACAACTGATATCAGTGGTGTGTCTTGCACAGATAATTCTGCATTGCTCACTGCAAATGAAATAACTCCCATCACAGTTTTGTATGGCTCTTGCACGAAAAGGTCTGTCTTACTGCTCGATATGCAGAGGTAACTGGAATATGCAGATGGTGTAGGTAAACATCATCCTGTTCCTGTTGTTCTCCAATATATTCTTCCTCTCATTTATGTCTG
The DNA here is from genome assembly GCA_013397755.1 of Cnemophilus loriae. Classification (NCBI taxonomy): domain Eukaryota; kingdom Metazoa; phylum Chordata; class Aves; order Passeriformes; family Corvidae; genus Cnemophilus; species Cnemophilus loriae. The sequence goes on along the minus strand of VZTF01005790.1, from coordinate 128,076 downwards.
ATTGTCTCCTACATTCTCTACCTAATAGTGGGGGAAATTGTGCACAGTAGGAATTCAGAAACCCTGCACTTTGAAATCAGTATTTCCTTTTTGTTGGGGAGGATAAAAGAAAAGGGAGAATTACAATGATTCATCATTCATATAAAAACGATACCTAGTTCCTGCTGAAAAGTGAACTATTTATTTGATAACAATGTGCCATCTAATAATAACTCAGCATGGAAGTGAACTAAGCAGCATATTCATCAGCACAGGGGATTCCCAACCAAGTGATTATCTGCTTTCCAAATCTTATATTGAAAGCAGACTGCTGAGAATCTCTACAGTACTTTTCATTACTTTCAGTCTATGTAGGCAGCAATCCTTGTGCACTGTGAATATTTATCACCATAATGAGAGACCAAGTCAGCTGATAATCTTGGGTCTACTACTAAATATCCAGCATGAAATAACAACCTGTAGAATCACTATCTTTTTCTCCCCTTATAGTCTTTTGTTGTTGAGGGTTTGGGGGGTTTTGTTTTTAATTCATGGAACTGATCTAAACTATTCAAAGGCAGCAGTACAATCTATTTTATGTGGCTGAGCCAAGTCCTATTTGACCATATTCTCTTCTATTTGTATTCTGTTTAAGTAGAACTCATGCCATGCAGCTAGATAGGAACCATGTGACAGACAGTGCACCCTTGCAAAGGATTGCATGCTTTTAGGAAACCTGAAATTCTAATTTCTCTGAAAAATAATTTTATGTATTTTAATGTGGCAACAGACAACAAATTCAAACTGTGGTTGTGTTACTGAACTTGATAAAATTATTGTGGAATTATATGAGACATAATCAGTCTTCATCATAAAGCTCAAACTGCAAACTATAGTCCTGATCCTGCAGAAACCACCAACCTAAGCGTGAAATTTACACACATCTCTCCAGCAGCATCACTGTTGATGAAATCTAGTGAAGTGCTGGAATTTACAACTATGGACAGTAAAATAAACCAAACAGCTTTAAAAACAATGAAGTATTCCAAACTGAAGAAAAAAATGCAGATGTGAAGAATTATTCAAGAGTAGCTAGGGTCACAAACACTCAGCTGAAACACAAGACACACACACAGGCCACCAAGAACACATGAGAAATGGTTATGAATTGGTGACATGAAATCTTTATGAACCAAAAATGATCTGGATTTTCCTCTGCACTCAATTTTCCCCCCAACTTTTATTTTCAATGGATAGCAAGTGAAGTGTTTAGAAGTTAGTCTGATGTGTCCAGACAGTTATACAATGGCTGAACTGAACTCTACATTGGTTCGTTTTCTTCTTTTTCACTTTAAAATTAAATAGCAGTAAATAAATTTTTCACTCACTGAATTGATTTGCAGATAATTTGGCTATTTTTCTTCCCATACAAGATGGTTAGATGGTTTCAAGATGATAAGTAATTAACATATAAGTAGTTTTACTTCAAACCCACACCCATTATTTAAAACAGTTACAAACAATTGAAGTTGAAATAAAACTCTTATCATGCACAATTTGATGTTAAGAATTGAAGCTGCTTTTTTTTGAAGTGGAGTTTCTTTATTATTTTCTTCTGAATTTAAAAATGAGACTGGATGTATTTTCTGCCTACAGTTATACTTCTCTTTCGATTCAGCAGGATAGGCAGGAGGACACCCTAATGTTCTATTTTTTAGAAATTAAGTAATTTATCTCTGATTGTCCTAAGAAAATCAGTCCTTTGAACTGTACAATAGATGGCAGCCGTTCCTTGTGTGCTGCATTGTGGACTGGTAGATTTTGGCTGTGCTTGCACTAGGCTTGCATTTGACAAAGCTGTAAGTTCAATTAACTTGAGTAAACTTGTTAGTCAAAAGTTTGAAACTGATTGATTAAGAGAATAAATAATCCGTATTGTTTTCATTACTATCACATTCTCCTTGCATACTAAATTGGAAAAGATAAACTCAGGAGCACTCTAATGAATTGCTAGGAATTTGTGGTTATCTAATGGTACCTTTCTTTTGGAATGTAATTTATCTTCTTCAGTTTAATTGACTTGTTTAGTCAAATATCACACAGCCAAGCTGAGCTTTTGGAAAAGATCTTTCACCAGTTTGCTAAATAATGAACTCATACATATGTAATGAGGCTTCAAAGCAAAGCAGAGTACATGTATGTGGGGAAAAAGGAACTGTCCCAAACAGAAGAAACTGTTAGACAAAGGTAGAAGAGACTCTTCTGTTTAGAAGTTTTTTTGTTATTCAACAATCTGTTTCAGCCTTCAAAAATGAGACAAAAAGATTAGAAAAGATGCAATGTTACTTCCTTATCATAAAGAAAATCAAACATCTTCTGTTCGCAGACATTTTTTATAATAAAATAAGATTTTTTTTTTTAATTTTGAAAGTAAAAAGAGGAATGTCTCCATTAATTATTTTTTCATGATCATGAAAAAAGATATCTTGATTATCAAGGAAAACTTTATGTTAATGAGATAACTAATGCTTTTTCTTATTAGAAGAGATAAAATATTTCAAAATTACTGAATGAATTATTACTTAGACTATACAACATTCATTGGATTTTGTTTGTTTTGATTAACTCTATGAATATCCATTCCTGAGTGCTTTTCAGAAAAAGAGTTCATCTTTCTTCTTAACTGTTGTGACAAAACCCTTAAGTCTCAAGATGATAGATTGTACATTCTCAAGAAAAACTAAGAAATACTTAATTTGACTTTCCTGGGATAGATATGACAAGTTGTGGACTGTGCAATTAAATTTTTAGAAGACAGGTTTTGCTTCATGTCTCATGGTTGGGTTACCTAATATCGAGAAGATATTATACCTAATATAGAGAAGAGCTCTGTTCGGTGAAGTATTCCTAATCTCTCTCTAGTTTTAATAACATACCTGACCTCACACTGCAGATATACAGGAAAATGTGTGGGCAACATGCTGCAAATTTTCCTCAGTGAAAGCTCTAATCTGTTTCCATCCCTCAAGTCAAGAAGAAATTGTCCAACATGTGGAAAGGTTGCTGGGGACAGAAGAGAAAGTGCATTTGTACAAACCTTACTTCCTTAAGATGAAAAATTTCCACAAAATGTCACGGCTTTTATAAACATTTGTCTTGGTTTGAAAGACAGGTGTCTGCCAAGGAAGGTGGGAACTTCCCTTGGAATGGAAAATATGATCTGAATTATTATAAATTTGAAATTATGGGGCTTTCAGGCAAAGACATGGTAAAAGGAATAACATTTCTTTACTAGTATGTATATACATAATAAGAAAAACAAACAACAGCAATGGCAGTAACAGCAAACAGAACCAGAAACGCAGTAACAGCCCTCTCTCGGCTGTCAGGCACTTTCCCCTTCAGTGCAGTTACAGTCACAGCCAGCAGGGGCGCTGGTGGCTCCCGGCCGGGCAGGGCGGGTGCGATGATTCCCCCGCGGCTGCAGGGGGCGCTGTGGCACGAGCTCAGCTAGTGGAAAGAGATGGAAAAGGGGCTTCCTTTACAAACTCACAGGAAGCATCTGGCCCTGGTGCCTCCTCCATATGGTGAAATGGGCTGTAGCAGGAACCTTGGAGCAGCGGCTGGAATGGCAGAGGCGAGCACACCTGGGGTAGCAAACAAAATGTATCAGAAACTCAGCAGCTGTAGCAGGAGCTGCAGGAGTGTTCTGGCAGGCATGGGATGCAGGGCTACAGTGTAGTGAAAAACGTGGCACAGTGGCAGAGAAGTGGTGGGGCTGGGCAGTGGCAGTCAGGCTGCTGATCACAGCCAGGAGAGGCTCCCTCAAGGGCGCTCGGGGCTCTGATTTTCCCCTGAGGCACCTGAGCAGATGGTGAGGGTCCTTTCCAGTGAGGTAGGGTGTTAAAAAGGTCCCAGTGCAACAGTCACTCTTACGATCAAAGGCTCACCCGTAGTAGAAGAAAATAGGAGACGGGACTCTGCAGTGGTGGTGAATTCTTCCCACAACAACCACAGTCTGTCTCTCCTTTGATCCCANTGCAGGGCTACAGTGTAGTGAAAAACGTGGCACAGTGGCAGAGAAGTGGTGGGGCTGGGCAGTGGCAGTCAGGCTGCTGATCACAGCCAGGAGAGGCTCCCTCAAGGGCGCTCGGGGCTCTGATTTTCCCCTGAGGCACCTGAGCAGATGGTGAGGGTCCTTTCCAGTGAGGTAGGGAGTTAAAAAGGTCCCAGTGCAACAGTCACTCTTACGATCAAAGGCTCACCCGTAGTAGAAGAAAATAGGAGACGGGACTCTGCAGTGGTGGTGAATTCTTCCCACAACAACCACAGTCTGTCTCTCCTTTGATCCCAAGAGAGAGAGGAGCTGAGCCCAGCCCCTTACCCCCCACCCAAAATCTCGTTGTATCTCTGCCCTTCCCAAGAGAAGAGCCCCCGCCTATGAGAGTGCAGCCAGCTGCACACCTCCCCCTCCTCTTTGGCTACATCTTTTGTCTCTCTTAAGTACCCGATGTTATTGTCTCTTAGCAACAAATGGGACAAAATTCCATGGGAGGAAGAAAGAAAAAAAAAAGCAAAAAGTCTAACCTCCAACAAGACTGAATCAGATTAAATATGTGATGAAGGAATATCAGAACTTGCAATGCAAATCTCCATTGTTATCAAGATTTTGGTTCTTCCCATATTGCATCCCACTAGTTAAAATGTTCTGTAGCCTATATCTGGGTCTCAACATTTTGCATGGCACTACTCTTCAGAGCAACAGACACAAGATATAATGTGCAAGATTTTTAAGCACCAATAATCCCTTTTAGATATAAGGTAATTTCATGCCCTTTGCCATCTCATTTAATTTTAAATTTCTGTATTTACTTTTAATATTCCAGTTCTCTAGTGATGATGTGTATGGATGCAGTTCTTCCCACAAATGTGGAAAAGAATTCTTCCTAAATATCTAGAGAGATGAGAAAGCCCTATGAGATCTGAACTACGATTATATACAACTTGTTACATTTTCCTTTGAAAAGCCCGGCCTTTGTCATTGTATATCCAACAACAAAATTTAGACAAGATAAGAAATTTCTTTGATTAAAAGATATAGAGGTTTTTTATTCCCTTGTTTTGGCTCTTGAACATCCTCCTAAGAAAATGAGACATTGTAATGACTGTCACCTTTGAATTGCTGTGATACCTAATGTAATACTTGTAAGAGCCACGTGATTGAATTTTCAGTCCAAGATCTATAAAATTGCTACAAGTAGCTGTTCTGATAAATCTGCATAATTTATCATTGCTAATATCCATTCCATTTCCTAAGTGACCGTGTGTGCCACTGCTGATTCTGATCTGAGCTTTCATTGAAGTCAAATGTTCTCAGATTCACAATTCGGATTGTAAGAGACAAAATTTCATAAAACATCCCCCCACACTTCTAACAAGGCAAAACCCATTATTTACCATGTATGTTGCATTAAGCTGCTAAAAGAAAAGGTCGTGCAACCAAGTTAAAACAGCAAAACAAGTTTTATATACTCTTATCTTGTACTGATTAATATTTTTGTCATATATTCTCACCTCTGAAATTAAGGGAAATGTAATGACGCAATTTGGTGGAAGTCAAATCAAGTGGAGATAGCGATGCAAAAATTACCAGAATGCCTGTTTTATCCTTTTGTACTTAATAAAAAAAATGCTGAGTGTCAAAAGAAGTGTATCTCTCACAACCAGCAGTATTCAGGCTCTTTTTCTGATATTCTCCTGTAATGCTCTTTATTTTATTATAAAATTAGGAATTATTTTGATTAAGTTTATGAAGAGTACTAAGGTAATCACCAGAAGAGAACAGAAAAGTTAGGTGAACAACTTGCTATTTTTGTTAATACTGGAGTAACATCCTTTGACTATTAAATACAATATAAATACTTGGTGCTATTGCAGTTAATGGAAGTTTTCCCATTATTCTCTTTGTTTTCCAAGGAGTACAAGCACAAACTGCATTAGAATTCTATCTGAAAAGTTATTTCATAGATTTCTTCATGTAAATTTTAATTTTACATAAGCAAATGGCATTGTGATAGCTGATGTGAGTTTATTCTATAAAGTTCTGTTCTCCTTTGAAGTCTCTTAATGATTTAATTTCTGTCACTCCTGAATCTACCTTAATGAATTATTATGCATGGCTGCTGTTTCAGATGTATTATGTCACTCTATAAGACTTAAGTTTTATGTTGGCATCATTTGTCTTGCACAATCCATTTAGCTACTGTATTTCAATTCCTAAGCTTTTGATGAATTTGGAATAATGACTTAAATATTTACCATTTTCTGTTGAAGTGTGTTACAAGAAAGAGATTATGCATGCAGAAAGGGTATAGGGAATTCGAAGATAACAAATGATACATCAAGCACAGCCTAATGTGGTTTTACTGGAGTAGAAACAGTGATAATAAATCACCTGCCAGTGTTGATAATAAAATACTGCATTGGTCTCCATCAGCCACAAGAGAAAGGTTAAATGTTATTTCTCACAATAACCAGGTGGTCTTCATTCCTGACATCCTGAATAAATTCTATCATTATTTGCTGTAGAAACTGTGATCTTTATGAAAAAATATTCCATTAAGAATAAAATCTGATGCTTGCTAACCCATAATACCCCTGGAAAACCTTCACCCATTTTATGGTTATTGTACCACGTATATTGTCTTCCATTTGGGGGTAAATAAAGCCTGCTCTGCACAAGTCAGAAGGTAAAGCTTGGAATTCATCATGACCAGCTTTGGTTATCTCTGATGATTTTTTCATAACCAGTGGAGCTGGTCCACATAGTTTAGTGTTTAAGGCAGCTAAAACCAGCATTCTTAGCCTTTATGATGTAATTTATTTATTTTCGTATTTATTTGTGAGTTGACTTGTTAGATGATATTCTGCACTGGGGTGATGGAAAGAGAGGTGGTGCAGGGTTCTTTCTGAATCTCAGTGGGAGAGGCACAAAACTGAAATGCTTGATAAGATAACTGATTTGATAAGACAGAATAGGAAGAGGAATATGGACAATTAGTGAACCTTATGTCCCTTCAGATGCTGGGCACCCTGTGTTCGTGCATCTTTGGATGGAGCCTGGATGGGTTCTCCTACGGTGCGTTGTCCAGATCAGAGCAGATCCTGTCTGTGGAGAGAAGCTCCCTCATTTTGGTCCTTAGAGCTAATATGTAATTTCTTCATAAGATAGTAACCCTATTCCTTAAGGATGTTCTCATGGGAACTTCTTGTCATGTTAGCTACAAACCTGAAAAACAATTAAGAGCAGGATGAATGTAAGAGAAGTTAATCCATCTGTCCTTTGCTGTAGCATTGTCTTCCAGGTTTGTGTCTGTTCAACCCACCTTCTCAAGGTACAACACACAGATATTATCCAGCCATAGCATTAGGTTTTTTCCTTTGCAAAGAATTTTTCTGGAAATAACAACAGCATTTTCCATTAATGTCGAAATGTCATTGATGATCCTGGAAAAATATTTCCTTGTCCTTTCCACTGTCATAGCTATGGCATAAGGCTCTGTCTGCTGATGCTATGAGCTGCATTAGTAAACTAAGTGAAATTTCAATTTTTCAATCTTATCTCTTGCAAAATTCCTGGAATTGACATCCGCAGAAAACTGTCCCTCTTCCAAATAAGACCTGTGGAGTGAAACCTCCTTCATACTTAATTTCCCATTTTTCACTCTGTTGATTGGTCAAGACACCTCTCTATTCATTACTTAGCTAACTTAAGATGCTTTTATATCCTGATCAGTGTATGAATGAACAACTGCATGTGTAAGAGAATATTTGTGTTAGATACATCTGGGAAAAAAGATTAACCAGTGAAAAGGAGAAAGATGAGTAGAATAAGATAGAAAAGAGAGGCAGAAATGTTTTCTGCAGAGTGAAAGAAATGAGAATACAAAAGACAGGAGTAAGAATTTAGAACATAGCTCAGTTGTTTTGCTTTCACCAGAAATTAAATTGAAGATATTGGGTTTACAGAGTTGTAGTAAATTAGCACAGCAAATGGACCAAGTCTGTATATGCTCTTAGAAATATAATGCAATTCTCCTGAAAGATTCTCACAATCCCTGGAAAGGAAAGAACATTTCTAGTTTCCCTCTTCCTATATGTTTTTATTGTGGATTATATTAGAATTTTTCTTCTAAAATATATAAAAGGATGTGTTAGCTTATATTGCCTATGATACTGGAAGTGTTTGGCCTTGCAATGTAAAAGTTTAGTTTTGCCAAATCTAGTTTCAGATGCTTAAACATCAGTTTGTTATTCAAAAAAAGACAGACAATAAAAATCAGAAAACTGAAAGCTACAGAATGTAGCAGAAATTAGCATGAAAGATTTGTGCTATATATGCAATAGCTAAAATGTTTAGTTCTCTATATTATGATAGGGGAAGAAAACCATGCACCCAGTTTTATATATTAAAATTTGAGTCAAAATATTTTAGTGTCTTTTTCCTTTCATAGAAATGTCTGCTTAGGTTTTAGTGAAAAGAACACATGCCATAGATTCTGTGTAATGGGTACAATTTCTTCATTTAGATTTCCAGGTGTATGTACAGAGGATGCTTAAGATAATAAAAAACACATCTCTTTAAAGAATTATTTATCTAGCGTACCCCTATATTCATATTAGTTTACAAGTCTTCATTGCTTCCTAATTATGCTTCTCTGTAAGGTTCCTAATCTCAAAGACAAGATTTTGGAGAAAGGAAGTAGGGAAGCTGAGGATTATCAGGGAGTGTGAGAGAGAAATAGGCTGGTGGAAGCACACTCTTCCATTTCTGAGAGAAATGCAGAGGACGGGAGCTTGGTCAGGGTCGAAGGAGCCCTCAACTTTTCACCATCAGAAAGCAGAGGACCTCAAAGATGAGGAGGAATGGAAACCTATTCCTTCTTGGAGAGGTCGGAGTATCTCCCCCGGGCATCCCTCACCTTTCCAAATGCCATCACAGAATAGGTATGAGGCTCTGGAACTTGATAATATAACCAGATCTGTTCCCTTTAATAATTAACTTGGTGCACACCTCTTATGTAAATTAGACTTTTCATGTATTTTTTTCTCACAACCAGCCTTTCTCCAGGAAGTGAGGGGGAGAAGGGATTGAGCACAAGCCTCCAGGCGGAGCAGGGAATTGGCTCAGAACAGTGCTGGTCCATCTCCACAGGACTGTCTCCATTAATCACCTTTCCTGTGGCAATACTCAGAATGTTTGAGACAGAACATGCTTAGGCCTGGTCCTCTACAGCCACCTGCAATGTTGCATCCAGCTCTGGTGTCCCCAGCACAGAAAGGATGTCTGCATGTTGGAGGAGGCCACCAAGATCATTAGAGGAATGGAGCACCTCTCCTACAAGGAAAGGTTGAGAGAATTTGTTTTGTTCAGTCTGAAAGAGAAGGCTTAGGATATTTGGCTTTGGCATGACTTAATGTCAGCCTTCCAGTACCTGAAGGGAGCCTGCAAGAGAGACGGAGAGGGACTTTTTACAATGGCATGTAGTGACAGGACAAGTGCAAATGGCTTCAACCTGAAAGATAGTAGTTTTAGATTGGATATTAAGAAAAAATTCTTTACTGTGAGGGTGGTGAGGCACTGGAACAGGTTTTCTGGGAAAGTTGTGGATGCCCCGTCCCTGGAGGTGTTCAAGTCCAGGCTGGATGGACCTCTGAGCAACCTGATCTGGTGAAAGGTGTCCCTCACCACTGCGCTAGGGTTGGAATGAGATGATCTCTAACGTCCCTTCCAACCAGAACCATTCTATGATTTTTCCCTCCAAAAAACCTCCCAGCCTAACAGGTTGCTCACTTAGAAAACTAGGCCTTTATTTCACCTGCCAAAGGTAAAATAAGTTTCACCTATTCACCAAAGTTTCACAACATTTATCAAAAAACTGGTGTCTGTGCTACCTATGAAACGCAAATGTAAGAACGTACATTGCCAGAAATTATGGAGTAAGACAATGGTCTCCTTACAGTCCTCATTAAAAAAAAATTCAAAGACTAAGCTATTTTTCTTTTAGAAAGTTGCTTAAAGTGTTCTGTCACTGATCATTCCAAATGAAAGCACCTTAATGATGCTATATATTCATCTCCGTGTGAGGGCAAAAAATGATTATTCTAATTTGATGATCCTGAAGTCTTGGAAAATTGAGTTTGTAGGATTTTTTTCTTTCCAATTCATCATAAAGCCTGGGAGTATAAGACTCCGTAACTGAGAACCAAATTGAAAGGGTTATAGTTTTCAAGTGATTATTTCTGCTTCCCTTTCTAATAGCACATTTCACCATCTCATCTGATCTCATCTGATTCCTTTTTACTTGTTATTTTATTATATGTAGGGCTCTCTAACATTAGTCCTACCCTGATTTATTAGTCTTCACGTCTTTCTTGTGTGAAAAATGCTCAAATGGCTTCTCCAGCCTGAAGTGTCATTGGAAGAGATCATTTGTTCAGATATGCTGCAGAGATGGGATGAAGATACCATGATCAGAGAATCACAGAATGGTTTGGGTAGGAAGGGATCTTTAAAGATCTTCTAGTCTAACCCCCCTGCCATTGGCTGGGACATCTTTCACTAGATCAGGTTGCTCAAAGCCCTGTTCAACCTGACTCTCAACAATTCTGGGGAGGAAGCATCCTCAGCTTCTCTGGGCAATGTATTTAACTATCATGCTGAGAAGTCCCATGTTCAAATCTCATTGTTCAGAAAATGGTCCCTGTTTATTTTAGTGAAACTGATAAAAAATTAAAAATGCAAAATGAAAAAATAATTCTCAGTTTGCTCTGTTATGGTCTTTTTTTTCTCCAGTCGATCCAGACTATTACTTTATAAATTCCACTTTCCTCACCAATTCATACCCCCTAATTGGGAACTTAAGTGTATAACTTTTCAATATCCAGTATTTTACCTGGTGATGGAACCTTTGCTGTACTTATTTAATTCTATATCACTTGTAGGAATTGGTTCACCAGCACATTGTTTGGTTGTTTGGGGTTTATGTCCCAGTTTTCTCGCTTGTGATGTTTGTGACCACCCTTCCACCATCACTGCCATTGTCACTCAAGGCTCTGATACTGCTTGAATTCTTACAAAGGATGGATGACATACAATTACGTTGCTGTAGAATAATATGTGAAGGTAGTGAAGTGTAAAGCAGATGGAGGTCTCAAAACCTTGCATTGTATCCTGAGGCAGCAGGTTACAGCATGAGATGCAGAAGTTTCGGTAGAAACGAACCTGGGGTGAAGAATGGAAAACTTAAAAGAGAGGGGAAAGAGAGAGCAGGAAAGGGGTGTGGATGATGTGATGTATTCACAGGATTCTATTGTATTCAATTATTTTCAGCCTGTTAGACAAAATATGTTTTACTTATGTTATGCAGATAACATTTGTGCCAGAGTTAATTAGTCTATCGGATTCTGTTGCCAGTTTTAATCATGTTGTCAGAATCGAAATCCTCTAGAGTTATAATGTAAACAATCACAAGCTAACAAGTGCTGTATGAAACATTGAAACATCTCCAGACATCTGTGAAGCCTTCAGCTGCAAAGCTTTCGGATTTTTTTTTTTTTTAATTTTCTTCTTTTTTAAAATTTGAAACTCAATTGCTTCTGCAAAATTTGATTGAAGCCTCAAACATTTTCAATAAATGTCAGTCTGTTTCCAGGATCTTGACATGTTCCTGGAAAGAGCTTATGTTTCACATTAAATTCCTGCAAAATGTGATGTTTTCCTATAAGGTTTATTCACAGTTTTAGAGTATGTCAGACTCTAACAGGACAGACTTTTAATGCAGCCTTTTAATAGAATGTGAGATTTATTTTGCAACTACAGAGTGTAATGCCCAAGATTCAATATTGTAACAGTATTTCTGAATCCACAAACCTGCACCAAACTCTTTATAGTTGACATTATTTACATCCTCTCCCCCCCAAAAAAAAGATGTATTAGATTTTAGTTTTGTTTAAGAATGTTGGCCAATCTTGTTTCATTTACTGCCATTATTTATTAATGGAGCCTCCCAGCATCTAATGACTGGTGAGTTAACCACTTTAAATGTAAAGTTCAGAACTTCAGATATTCTGCTAAACCTGTAAAGATGGTTTTATATTCCTTATAAAAGAAAGTTTATGCAGTTTTCTTCAAGGCGTACTTCTAAGCAAATCCACTACATCTTTTCACTAAATAATTTAACCCCTGAGAACACTACTTAGCCCTTTTTTGGCTTTAAAAATCGCATGTGGCTACATTTTGGATCAATAATTTATCTGTGGAGATCTTCAGCTTATTATCAGTCAATTCATAAATGGAAAAATAGATGTAGTTTACTTAATAGACAATTCCCTGCTAGATCCGGAGAATATCAATGACCTTTTACAATGAAGCTATAGCAGTTTTTTATCTCTGAAGGAAGAAAAATTGGAGACTTGCCATTGGCATATAAAGCTGCATGTGTTAGGGCTGCTTCCAACTGAGCTGCAAGATGCCATAATCAGTGTTGGAATAAATTGGCATGATGTCACTAAATAAAAGTGGAGTTGTGCCCACTTATATCTGCAGTCAATTTGAGAACATGTCCATACATCTTCTACATTTATTTATAATGGAGAGCCTTCAAAGCCAGTAAACTACAAATGACAAGGATTAATTCAAGCACACAATTATTATTATTTCCCCGATCTGAATAAAGTAGGTCTTTCTCCACAAATGTGCATGAAAAATATCCATATGTCTTTAGCAGTGGTTCTCCAGGTTACCTGTTGAGTTATTATCTGGATGAATTCCCTCTGCATTTTGGAACGGAAGAGTTTTGACACACTTTGCCTGTAACTGTGCTCTAAAGGGAGGTATTACAATTCAGATTTTGCTCAGCTTCAAGTTGCAGTGCGTACCTTCCAATGTGCTCGCCTATAAGAGAAAATAAAGGATCTTGAACAAATCAGGGTAATATAGACAGCAGTGACTCTACTGTTTCCTAATTGTATTATGCTTTCTAAATATTATGGACTTAACTAAGTTTATCAGACTTTGCTGTGTCAAATGAGCAAAGATGTGACCTTGCTTAGGAACCTTTTAATGTTAAAGGATTGTTGGATGCTTAATTAAAATATTCCCAGTCCAGCGCTGGCTTCCAGACTGCAGGAACTAGAATTGCAGTTGGCATAGGTTGGCAGTTACATCTTGTAAGAACCAGGAAATATTGTTTCCAAAGCAGAGAAAACTCTGTGGTCCCTACTTATTTAGAAATATCTGCTCTGTTGATTTTTAAATTATTTTACTTAACAGTTCCAATAGGCAGATCTTGGTAGAGGTAATTCCAATTCTTCTTTCTGCTTTATTGGAAAATAAAATAGAACGAAGATTTTCACCTTTCCACAGTGCTATCTCATTTATTTGTGTATACAGAATATTATTGCATTTTTCTGTCTTTTTTGCAGAAACAGTTTCACTTCAATGAATATTCAGTAAGATGGAGAAAATTACTTTGTAGCCATTTTTTTAGGACGCCTGTGTGAGTAGTGAAACCTGAGATCTCCTTTACATTTACTTAGTAGTAAAACACTTTTTGCAGTACAGGCCTCATGCAGAATACCTAATACCCATTAGTACTCAGCAGTAGAGAGGCAGATCTCAATTTCTGTTGTGAAGCAAGTAAGCATACAAACATGAATTTAGGTCTCCTTCTGTAAGTTAACTGTCCTGTCCTTTTCTCTGGGAGTGTGTTATTTCACATTTCTCTCTTCTGCGATTTAAAGATTTTTAAATCCCCCTGCTCATTTTTAATTTAAATTCTGCAAATAAAGTGTTTAACTCTTGATTCTTTTAGGTGAGAAATTTTGAAAGATGTTACTTTCATGTTAAGTCAAAATTAATTTTTAGAATCTTGTTTAGTCAAAGATGAAATAAGAAAATATCAAGCTATTGTAATCTGTTGCTGCCATCAAAAGGGAGAAGAGTCATCTTGTAATCCAAAGTGAGGGATTTTTGCACAAGGTGACTAAGCGAGTTACATGGAAGAGAGAATAGAGAGCTGCTGTCATTTCAGATGTATGTACTGCTTAAAAACTGTCCAATATCTTATTAAGGATCTGAATTTGATAATTGCATGTGATTAGCTAATACACAGATATTTTATGTAATAAATAAAAAGGCTAGTATATATGATTATAAATCTACAGAAGTGAAAGTTGTTGGCCAAAGATAAAGCATATGTGTGCTTGTGAATCTTATATAACACGGTTGAAAACATGTGGAACATTTCCAAGCCTTGGAAGATGAAGTTTTGGCTCAGGTAGGGATTAGGCAAAAAACCAAAACCTTACAGAAAGTTCCTTTCCTTTAGGCAAGGAATCTGCATCAGCTGATGCAGAACTCCCTCAGAGGTCATATTCTGGGAGGCCTAATTGAAATCTGGTTCTATGTTGCATTTTGGAGATGTGTATACACTATTCAGAAGAAAGGAGTTTTTTTGCCAAATAAATAGACATCTCTCCCATCAATGAAGATGAATGATGTGCTCCAGTCTCTGTATTTGGAATCCTCAAAATTCCAAGGGTTGGCACTGAAATGGCCAGAACTTAAAAGCTGGTTGAATATTCAAAATGGACCTTTTGCAAGATTTTGATAATATAGATGTGTTCCTGAGTTAAAAACAATATTGCTTTGTAACATAACACATAAATATAATGTGCTGAACGGTATAAATAGGGAGGAAATATTCCTCTATTCCTTTGCTTAAAAGAAATGGAATGTTGTTTTTTTGCGACCTGCTTTTTTTCTCATTACTTTTGACTGTTGCTATGCCTAATTTGAAGTTTTCTAGTTGATGTATTTCGTTGGGGATCACTGAAGGAGACAGGGCAATTGAGTTACTTTCTTGAGGGAGGGGTTTTCTTCTTTTTTCATAAATCTAGGAATTAGATTTATGCCTCAGCAGAATATGGTAGCTTTTGATGTATCTTTGTGGTATTCATATAGAGATGAATCTGTGTAATTTCCTTTAATCCTGCATAAAATATTAATTTTGTGCCCATCTTTCATCTTTGCAGTATACTGGATTTATGATGAAAATTTGACTGAAAAATTCAAATGCTATGCTTGTTAAAGTACTACCTCGATCCAAGGTAAATCTATTTCTATTGTGACACCATAGATTGATTGATTGTGTCTAATTAACTATAAACCTGTATTTTTATTTTAATGACAAAATGTGATAGAATTAACTGCAGCAGAAAAGAGGGAGGGAGGGAGGAAGAAGGAAGGAAGGAAGGAAGGAAGGAAGGAAGGTCTTACAAATGACAAACACATAATTTATAACCTCAGATGCTTAGTTTGCTCTAATAACTCCAGCACACAAATATCTGTTTCTGTGATGGGATACTGTCCGTACAGAGAGATGTTCTAAATTTTACCTGACAAAAGAATACAGCTATTGATAAACTAGGGAATTAACACTAGTGGATTAAAATTTTTTTTTGAAGCTCTTTTCTCAATCCTTAACATGTACAAACTTACAACTTTACGTATTCAACTCAGGGTTAAAGTCATGATGTTGTTTGCAGCTGGTGGGATGTCAGTATTCCCAGAAGAGTTATGAAAGTACACTCTGCACTGTGTTGATGTCACTTGACAAGCATTTAAAAGAAAAATAATCTTTCCAGTCTTCTCCAGAAGGACTGTATTTTTTTTCTCCATTCCTTAATAAGACTTTTCGGATGCTAGTTTAATTAAAACAGAGAGATTACTTAAATAGTGACTTTCAAAATTATTTAAACAAGAAATAAACCAAGATCATGGTTTATTTTATTACTTTGATTGCCATTGGTTGTCGCTGCATTTTTCTTAGGACAGTCAAGTATTAGTATCAATCTTGTCTTGACACTGAAGATGATGTTTAAAATCCCTGGAGTATTTAAAACAAGAGAGAGCTCCCAGCATGTCCTGGTGCCATGGAAACCAGTATTTCCTCTGATATATCAAGAATAACCTGTCATCTGGATTTGTCAATGGTTTTGCATTATATATAAGGAAACATGCAGTCATCATAGCATGACACTGCTGAGAAAAAAAGACAGAATTAAATCAAAGAAAACCCCACATTATTAGATAGAAGCAATGAAGAGTTGTTGCTAAATTTTCAGTACATGATATTTAGAAGTGATCTTTAGTACATGATATTAAGTAGAGTTGTGAATGTGTTGCTGCTGGATGAATCCCTACACTCAGCATCTTAGTAGAGTGTGCTGCTTCAGGGACCAACAAATGAACTTTCCTCTATGTTCCTTTCTTCTTAAAACACTGTGGGGAGTGACAAGCGCTCAGAGCTGGATAGAGGAGAAAGATGTTTGAATTTCTGCACACCTGAGGAAATATGTGCTATTCTAACTCACAAAACTCCTTGGTTTGCTGAAGATTTACACCTGTGGCTACCCAGTTGCCATTCTGACTAATATATTTCTACAAAGGTGGAAATAACAGTTCAATGTGAGACTGAATGAGTTCAGCTTAGAGGAAAAAGGAACTTGCAATTGTCCCCCTCAAAAAAGTTTCTGTGTAGATTATTTTTACTGGGGTTTCAATTCAGCTGCATCTGCTGTAAATAGTACTAAGAAATGTAGCTACACTTCAGGCATCTTCTTAAAAGAAGAGAAATACAATTTCCTTTCACGCTGCACGTGATGATAATGAAACCCAAATTTTGAAATTTCCTTTCCTTCCTTTTTCCTTGAGTAGCTTGATGAAGTTTTCACTAGAAAGCCGTTCTGACTAAGAACAGATTAAATCATAACTACTTTGACATCCTTGGCTAATTTACTGTAGGTGTGCTACAATAAATGATATGTACAGGTGGTAATAAGTATTTGAATAATTGCTGTACTTTTGCATTTCAATTTATATTTGAAACAAAAAAAGTGATAGCTTTTTTTTTGTTGTGCATTTGTTTCTTTTCCATTGCTTGAATATACCTGGTCAGTTTAAGATGGTGACTGAAGCACAAAATAGGTCAATGGTGGTAGTCATTTTTTGTTGTTAATGAAATACGACCTAATTAAATGAGTGTTCAAAAAATTTGCCGCAACAAAAAAGTGAAATCGATTGCTCCCAGTATCTCCAATATAGATTCAAACCACCAAGACGGACTTCAGGCTCAAAGCGGCCGAATTGTTCTCAGCTCTAGGTGCTGGTTATGCAAAAAAGAAAGGTCTGCATTTCTATATAAGATGTGCACAGTATAATTATTGAATGAAGAAGGGCTGAAAACTTTACCTCTAATATTTTTCTCTATGAAATATTCTGACAATTAAGTCAACTTATAGCAAAATGATGAACAGTCTCCTGTTAGCTCCTTCCTGATAGTCAACTATACCAGAACCATGCCCATTTAAAACTTAACATAAAGGAAATACGATTTGGGTGTTAAGGCATGTAGATGTTGAGCAGTGCTATAAAGCATTGCCCTACACCTGCCTGACTTGATAAGATAGGAAAGTTCTTCTTGTATGGCGATAGGTTGGTTGGTTTGTAATTTCTTAGTCTGACAACTGAATTGTTAGTGTTAGATATGGGGAATTTGCCCAAAACTGCAATAAATTGCATGGTCTCAAATTTTAATGAGAGGTTCTTCATACTTTTTAATACTGAAACATTGTAATAATGTTATCACTGAATGATAATGTATTAGAAAACACTTATTTTTATGGGCACTTAAAATTTGGGTGAATTAAATGCATAGATTTTTTGCTGAGCTTCAGTCACCACTTCGATTCTCTCTGACCCTTATTGATTTCTAGTATCTGTTTTTCATTGCAGATTTGCTTTTAGATTATATAAGGGAAACGTCTCGTTCATGAAAGAAAGGATGGTACTTGTGGTTACAAATGTTTCTTGGCACATTCCCCATGTAGTTATAATTGTTCCTATCTTGTTTCCTAGTGAATTAACTCTTTGGCAATCATTTAAATCAATGAATTGTTGGCCAAAGAGAGTAACATTTTTTCAGAGAAAGCTTTTTTCCATATGAGCTACATACATGAGTGTGTGTATATGTCTCTGTATCTCCTCTTAAGAAGAACAAAGAGGGAAAGAAACCATAGAGCAAATGATGGTCCTTGTGCAGTCAAAAACATCTGCCTTGGATTTTGGTTGCTTCAGAGATAGTAAATAGAGGAATAGTAGCATAGTGTGGTATCCTGCCCTGTCACAGAGAACAATTTCTGTCCAGGTATTTAGTTACTTTAGACATCAGCTCTGCAGAAAGACTAAAATACACAGCCTTCTGAGGAAAAATATGCTAAAATCAATAGCATTACACTACTGAAATAGATCAGGCATAAATGTGATAAAAGGGTTTTAATAGTGGTGGGAGGTGTCAATTTAAATTACTGGGGAGAACCAAACTAAAAAAAGAAAAACAAAACCAAACTAGAACATTTGGATGTTCAAGATATTTGCTGAAATTTAAGTCATAAAACAGTGCTATTCCAAGTCAGGTAAATTAATCTATTCCTTTTGGCACTGTCTTCAACACATAGTCATGTAAAAACTAAACAGCTAACCAAAAATAGAGTTGGTTCATTTGATCTTTGCAACAGGTACTTTAAACAAAAACTTGTTACAAATGCATTTGTTTAGGAGGCTGGATGGATTTGTTCAGCAGCTGAGTATATTGGAATGGTCGAACAATTTTTGTCCTTCCTGTCATTCAGTCAAAAGTAACAAGGTAAAGTTAAAGTAATGAGTTTTGGGTCTTGAAAGATTGGTATTTTGTCAGGATCTAGAAACTCAGCAGGAAAACCTTTATTCTTAGTGTAGAGGATTCTATTTTAAACTGATAACATACTTTCTAGCCTCTGTCACCTAAGTTTTTTAACTTTTTAAGTTCCTAAGTTGCTGATGAGCTGAGGAGATGTAAGAAGCTGGCTTTTGCAATACTAGCAATTGCAAATAACTTGTTTAGATTCTCCAGATGTACTGGAAATATTTAGGAATCTGTGCAGGCTTGGAAGTTGACAGAGGACAATTTCTGTTCTTGTGAGATTTATAGCATAGGTCTATAGATGCTGTAATATAACTGAGGGAAGAAAAATGGTCCCATATTACTGAGGTAGACATTTTGTGATACATTTCCTGGTATTGCACAGGTAATCTGTTTTTTGAAAACAGTAAACTTGTTTTAAATTTTCCTTCTGTGTGAGAGTCTTGCAATATAGCCACACTTACACAGAAAACATTCTCTTTTAGCTGTGTGGTTTTATTACTCTGGACAAGGGGGGAAAATTGAGATGGATTTGAAACACTTTTTTTTTATGGTAAGTGTCACAACGGTCTATGAAAAATGTCACAAAGAATTTCACGAAGTAGAAAGGAAAAGGTAACAGTTCTAATAATAACTCTCTATTGGTGAGAATTAAAGTGACTCAACAAACTCCTAATTGAAGTTATTTATTTAAAAGTAAATTTTCCTGACACGGCTTAGTGACGCAAATGCCTCTGACTTGCAGGAAATAATTTCTCAGACCTCAAGGATGAGAAGGTAAGGCTGATGTCTAAATCAGGGTTTCTACTTAGCAGCCCAATTCTTGCAAGTAAATAATGAGTTAAATTTGTAAAGAACTGTTTTTTCTGCCATCTACTGCAATGAAAATACTTGTAACAGAAACCAAATAGTTTGGTTTAGAATAAAAAATATAGAAGAGACATAGCTGGATGAGCAAGTGTTTTGTCAATGTACACATGTGGATAAGAAGCATGTTAGCTTTGTTGCTTTTCCTTTTTCCATAGTCTACTGGTCTTCTAAAGTTTTGGTTCGAATAACTGTAATTTAAATTGGCCATCTTTCACATTTTTGTCCTTTTCTTCTTATTCTCCTTGAAGAGTGCATTGAGTTTTTTTGTATAGAAATTCTCAAATTCTATACTAACAGTCACTTATTTAAAGAAATTTGGTTATGGTGCCTAGTTCAATGAAGCAAACACTTTAAATATTCATTCATATGTGATGTCCAACATTTTTCATCATTTCTAAAGGCTTCATGAATTTCATGTCTATTACAGGATAAGGTCAGATAGTTCGTAGAGAAAAATTCTGCAAGTGCAGAGAATCTTGGCACAGACTGTATTTTACAGATGTCAATAATGCAGTCTGTAGTTTTGTATTTTTGGGGTATTGTTATATATATTTGCAGACGACTCCTTGCTGATGATTAGGTTTTGTACTCCATTTTTATTTTTAAACACAATAAATATTAATAACATTTGCTTTTGATTTGAGCATATAGGTTAGCATCTTATGGGAAACTGGAAATGTGGAAAGGTCAGTGAAGTTTAAACTCTTCAGGTAATTTTGAAGAAGTATATTTAGGTACTAAGATCAATAGATTAAGCTATTAATGACTAATCTATTAGCTTCTTTGCTGACATACTTCAAAATTCCTACTTACATACTCAATGACAAATTAAATTCCTGCTTTAACTTAATTATGGTATTCTGTTTTGAACATAGATGTGTCTCTTTAGCTCATGATTATTCCATTAACAAACTTTCCTTCCTGTTAAATCCTAATACAAAATATTACTTGAATGTTGTTTTTTAACCAGAAAAGAACCTAATATTGTCTGTTAATCATAGGAAATCAGGTTTTTATAATGTATTCTGTTGAGTACAACTCCAGAACTAACTGGTAGTATGACTGCCTATGGGTTCTGCCAGTTCCAACAATCAAAATTTAATTAAGCAATACCTGCAAAAATTTGTAGAGTAGGTAGGACTTCTGTAGGCTCCCATTAGGGCAAGAAAATCCCTGAATATTCAAGAAGAGACGGTAATAAACTAAACATTAGCTCTGATGAAGTTGTTGGTAACATTGCTTTTTTTGACTGACTGTAGAGTTTGCCAGTTTTGGATAAATTAGCTTGTTGAGCCATAAAAGGTAATGTTTTTAAGTCCCAAAAAGATCCAGCTCATTTCTTTCTTCTGCTATATACAAGGTACTCAGAGATTCTCTCTTGGAGCTACTGGCTGATGGAGTGATTATTGATGCTACAACTTGGTATTTGCTTTCTCATGCTCTGTGTGATTTAAATAATAAATAAAAATAAAAAATTAGGAATTCTTTACTTGAGTACTTATTATGCTTTAGAAAGCATGAAAACCACATAGCTTTCTACTTCCTGAATTTAAGAGTTATTATAATATCTTAAATACTGCATTATTTACTAACACTTTCTGGTTGTTTTGGTATTCTATGACTAAATAGAGAGTTTTATGTCTGATGTAATACATGAAACTATATGCATCCATTTCACTAATTCATTATATGGTTATTAAATGCATAATCATTTTCCTACAGTTTTAATATCCATATTAAAACTAATTTTCTTCTGCTATGTTCAGTATATTCACATATATTTGTTGTTAATTCTTTATAGTATGCTGTTAAAAACATATTTTACAGAAACCTTTTAGCTCTTCTCAACTATAGCCCCTGTAGGTGGTACTTTTAGTAAAAGGAATATTGGGTTAGGGAGTCTCTGGACGTACTTTATATTTTATATGACGGAAATCTAGGAAATCATAGCTTTAAAAGGCGTCCATGAAAGAAATGTCTTTATCCTTTTTTGGTTCTGTTTTCACTAGTTACATTAATTTTTTTTCAATTGTGCACACTTAAAGTATTCTGGTTTTGGCTGGGCTAGAGTTGATTTTCTTCCCAGGGGCTGGTATGGGGCTGTGTTTTGGGTTTGTGCTGAACACAGGGTTGATGATACAGAGATGTTTTTGTTATTGCTGAGCAGGGCTTACACAGAGCCAAGGCCTTCTCTGCTTTGGGTACCGGCCTCACCGGTGAGGAAGCTGGGGGTGCCTGGGAGGGTGGGAGGAGACACAGCCGGGACAGGTGACCCCAACTGACCAAAGGGATATTCCAGACATGTCATGGTTTGGGCCAGAGCTCAGTAAGTGTTTTTAGTGAGAACACTATTGTCGCGTTCCACTGCGGGGAACAGCGAGGAGTCCTTTTTAAATGGATGGTTGGGAACGAAATGAAGCCAAACGAGGCAAACCTTGTATCTGAAAAACGTTTATTGNCGGCAGCCTGGACAGAGTCGCGGCGTAGGTCGCGGGTCGGGGCGGCAGGGCGGCTGGATCGGAGCCGCAGAGTGGGCGGTGACGGCTGGATCGGGGCGGCACCTGGGTTGGAAGCGGGCAGTCCAGGCAGGAATGCGGGAGGAGAGTGGCAGTGCGGCGATCACCGGCACAGGCAGGCAGGACAGGTGCAAGGGCGAGCTAGCGAGGGCAGGAGAGCCAGAAGGCAGGCAGGCTGGGGCCAGGGCAAAGGAGGGGGCGAGCGGGCCAGCAAACGAACAGTAGCGAACCCCAGCGAGCCCCCAAACAGCCCCAGCTAGCCCTGGAGTTTGGCGTGCAGTTACTTTTTTATGCCTCTGGCTCCTCCCAAAGTCTGCCTGCTGACAGGAGACCATTGGCCCAGTCCAACCTTCCATGGCAGTTCCTTGGTGAGGACCTTTCGCCATCTGACTGGAGAGTGTCTCTGGGGTACAGTGTCTTCGGTGTTCCCCTGCTGACTGCCTGTCCCCTGTGAGACATGAGATGGTTGGCAGGCAAAGTCCTCCAGAGACAAGGCTTTCCTCCATCTTCTAGCTGCCTCCTGGACACGGCACATGTGCAACCCGCTCTCTCTCCCACGTGCCTGTGACAACCATTGTTGAGGCATAAGAAAACTGAATTGGCTCCTCACAACTATATTATACAACTAATATTCTATTATATTAAAACTGAACACTCTTGACTATTAAGAAGTTGTACGTATTTCAGCTAACTTTTAAATTACTTGTAAACTGTTCTTTTGAACTGTCTTTTTAAAGGCTCTTGTCTCACTAAAACTAGTAATCCAGGAAAAACCCAAGCAAACCCAAAACAATGCAACTTTTTTTCTAGCATTCATTTTCAAAGCTGGAAAAAATTAGATTTCATTTATATTTGCCTATTGACCTTATATAAAAATTATGGGTTGAATTTTTGATTAAAACCAATCTCAGCAGTTGTTCATATGTCTGCTATCCTTTTCCCTGCTGTTAAGAGGCTAAATCTCCCTTTCCCCAAGTATTAATTAAAACAGCATTTTTTTTGTTAAGAGAATTTGTGCTCAACCGTCTTGTCCTTCAAGAGCGCAGAGTTAATAAAGCCAGTCTTCTTTAGGAGACTATTGTAAAATTGTAACGCTGCTTCAGAATTTGTATGTTTTGTTGCAAAAACATATGCTGTTGTTATGGAACACTGGAGTTAAAGGTATTAATTGCTTTCTGTTTTTTAATCTTACCTGTGTTTTGGGTTGTTCGGTGTTTTTTGTTGTTATTTTTGTTCATGTCCATTTCCAGTGTGCAAACCTACTTCTGTAGAAAGTAATAAATTCTCTGTATCAGCCACTGATCCTTGAATGTCAGCTCATACTGCAGTGAATTTCGTATTCTTGTTTAAATTGCTGGTAAACTCGGGTTTATCTAATGTTGGTTCATTCTTTACATGTTGTTAGAAAAATCATAAACTCTGTAGGCCAAGCAAAACTCTGTAGGCCAAGCAAAACTGTTTTTTATAAAAACTTATTGTCTATATTGTTTGTCAAAAAACCCCTGGTTTTACTTCTGTAAAACTTCAGAGGTGGAGAGGGATGAGAAAACTAAAATGTGAACTTTGTGTTTTGCAAGAAAAACTAGGCTTGGTAGGTACTAAGGTCTGTGAAAAACTGGTCTGCAGTCCTACACTTAAGTGGCTTTAATATCCAGCAAGCCACAACTATAACATACACTAAATTATTCCTGATTCATTAAAAAGAGGATTGTTTTAAAATATAGTAGATTTAGGACTACCCATTTTTATTGTGGTTTTCCTTAGCTTGTAGGTATTAAGTAGGGGTTGATGGATCCTGCAGACTCCTTTTCGGAGAAATATGATGTTTCTATAAATATTTTTAAAAGTAGGTCCTACCTGTATTCTTCTGGGCTGCCAAAAATTTCTTAAATAAATTTATTTCTGGAGTAAGAAACTATAAATATAGAAACAAAATAGTATTGTGATAAATTGTTGGCCTTCTTACTCAAGTCTTGTCATATTTGCAGTGTAGCANNNCCCTCCCCCCCCCTCACTGCACTATTGGAATATACAGTGTGTATATTCCAGACTTTGTATTGGTGAGACAGACATACAGTAGTTTTTCTTGAAACATAAATAACTTGTCATTATTGAATGACCATAAACTTTATGAAAAGCTATAACATGAGAAGATAATGCTAATTAACCAATAGTACTAAGGTGGCTGACTAGACACAGAAAATTGAATTTTTTAAAAAAAATTGTAACAGCATGGATATTAACAAAAGCCCAAGCAAAGTATTTCCATTTCACTATCCACTCTTTCGTGGAAAGAAGATTAAATGCTTCCATAGTATTTTAATTCAGAAGTAGCCTCAGACTTCTGAGAAGTCTTTAATTAGAAGCATCATGTGTCTAGTGGTAGGTTTCCTCTTGTTTCATACATGTTTACATGTTTTCATTGACGCTGGAATGGACAGATTTCTGCAGAATGCTTGTATGTTATTTCCTCATCAAATCTCACTGGTGAAAGTAAAGATTGCAGTAATTCTTTGTTTAAAGCATTATTTCAGGTTAGAAAATATTGTGCTGTGATAGAATATGTTGCAGATGATTGTATGTTATAGCTTATTTTGTTTTATATGAAATTCTTAGAAATTATCAATTTGAAAACCAGAAATTATAACTTTATAATAAGTTTTCCTGGATTCTAGCTGGATCAGGGGAAGGGATGGTGGTGGTGTTACTGTGAGATTAATAGCAATTTTGTTTCAAAATAAAAAATAAATGGTTCTGATTCTTACCCTTTCGCTGTAAAGGTAAATGGAAAATCTGGGTGTATTCTATGTGTGTGTGACTGGTTTCACTATGTGAATAGGTAGGATTATGGGATAGTAGAAGAATCTTTCTAAGCTTTCTATGAGACTGAATTCCTGCAAGTTACATTTAATATGTTGGACTGTTAAATTTGGGCTTTCTTATAATCCCAAATACATAGCAGTAAACTTCTTCACTGGATTAGCAGTACTTTATTTTAAGATCACGTTTGCTCTGATTTTAAGATGACACGTTTTTGTAGCATGTATTATTAGAAGGTTTTCTTGCTGAATTTTAGCCCTGGACCTTGACCTAGCCTAGCAATTCATTGTTTTCTACTCCTTGAGTGTTCTGTTTGTCTCTATACCTTTTATTGCAGCCCTTTTTGGAAGAATAATAATGTATGAATATATAGTTTTATAAAATACTAGGTTGTCTTGATGGAAGACTTCTTCATTTACTATATTCTTATCTTTCTTCTTAAACAGCCTGTGTCAAGCTCTGTCAGTTTTTCAGAAAATAAAATATGTCAATGATGTTTGAGATAATCATCTTGTTCTTTGTTCTTCCTTTTGCAGTTGGGCACAAGTTTGTGGTTTCCAAGTTACCAGTCTAGATGAGGACACAATTTGTCATTTATCTGCTCTTTGCATATATATTTTTCATGTATTGTGGATCATTTTTGTCTTGATGTCATGAAGATCATTGTGATCTGCTGTAATGTAGTTTTACAGTGTATTAGACAATTAATTTGTGTAGACACACATACATAAGAGGAATGATTAGTTTTCCATCTCAGTACTCCCAGTCAATATACTTTTGTAGGTCAGTCAAATGACTGCCCAAGCACACATAGTAACTTACTGTGCACATATGTAAATAGTATGTGTGGCTCTGCTGGTGTTTCACTGCACCTCAAAATGATAATGGAGTCCAGTGTCTAAAAACATAATGTCTAAAAACATATTCATATATATATGTATCATTATTAATTTTAATTGCAACATTATTGCTTTTACTGTGGCTGCTATTTCAGCTATTCAATGTTGAAAGAGCACTGACCACCAGAAAAATCTGTTTAAACTGTTCACTGTAATTCTGATGTGCCTGTCTAAAGGCTTATTACTGATTGTGCTTGAAGATGATGCCAGGAATTTTAAAACATCTGATTCTAATTTAGTCTTTCTTTCTTTGAAATATTTCAGTTATATTCCTTTGTCTTTGAGATAAGTGTAATTTGGTACAATAGCCTCTGAATGTGGAGCAAGGGCCAGACTGCCTCATGGTGACTTATAGATGGAACAACAGTTCTAGCACCTGATGTAGAACTCGGAGAGTATGGCATGATGGACAAAAGAATTGATGTCTACATCTAGTTAAAACTGAATAAAAATCTTGAATGCGTAGGAGAGAACTGTGAAAATAGTAGATCTCTGGAAAGAAGTAACACAGATAACATTTACATTTTTCCTAGCAATAGTCCTCTAAACTACTTTTACACATTACACATAAAATGTGCAGTCTAGGTTTCAAGGATGGAGGAGTACTATATTTTATTCTCAGAATAACAAACTAGTAGCATTGAATACTGAATGACTTCAAAATGCCCGCTTGGGGATGCATCATCCTTGAGTTTGACTGGTACAACTAGGAATACAGTAAGAGTAGGAATTCTTTTAGTTGTTTGCAAACACTTTTCCCTAATAATAATAAAGTTGTTTCATTTTTTGATTCTGGTATGTTTCTATTTCTGAACTGGAACAGAGTTCCAGTGAAGTTGCCAAAAACCAACGGCCACTAAGGGCCACTTGATTGTCATGAAGCCACATTATTTGTTATACAAGTAGTTAACCTGTTGAGATAAACGTTCAAAATTATCTTTGGTGCCTTCCCTACCCTTACCCGCATCAGAATTTTACACCTTTTGGAATTTCAAGTCAGTATAGACTGTCAGTTTCTTAGATTCAAGAAGTTTTGACAGGTTGTTTGGGAAAGAAGTAAGGAGATTATTTCATTTGAATGCTGAAAAAGCTGGAATTTCTTCTGTAGTAGAGAAGCAGAATTAAAAGAACTACTTGTCACTGTTCTAAAGAGCCTATACAAGAAGAAAGATAGCAAAATATTGAAATTTTGAGAACTATGGAGGATATTTCAGTTCCAGCTAAAGGTAATACTTTTTGAAGTTAGAGAATAGGTGTGTGTTACAGCTTTTTGATAAATAACTAAATTTAGTGCTCAAACTCAAGAAATTTCTAGGAAGGTTTTACAGACTGCTGTATTATATTTCAGTGTTGACCTGGAATAACCCACTTTTTTATTGCTGGTCTTTTGTGACAGGAAAGTGCCAGAGACAGAACGATGTGAAATTACTAGGGTTTTGGTTAATATTCATTTTTTTTTCCAGTTGAAAAATTTCCAGAGTACTGCTTTATAATAAGATGTAGCTCTAACAGCCACAGATGCAAAATGTGTACACATTCCTTGTTAGCCAGCCAGTGTTTTGTGTTCTGCCCCACCTGAATTAATTACCACTGCTAAGGCACTTTCTTATTTTTACAATGACTCCTTCTTAATACTGGTCTCTAAACAGAAATAGGATGGAAGATGTTCAATTAAGATACCTCTCCTGTTAACTAATAGTTGAATCTGTGTCTTGTAGTCAAGTCTTTAAAGGTTTGAGATGCTCTATCTGCTTTGGCTAAATTCGAGTCACCACAGCTGTTTCTCTCATTTGTCTTTAAGCCTTTGCTAAACCTTTCATAATTTAAAGTGCAGTTTTGCACTTGAGATTGAAGAGCGGCAGGATCTACCACTGACATTGTAGATACTCATATCTTTCTCCATGTCTGTGTTGCTGTCTCCATCAGCGTCTCAATATTTCTTTTTATCCATCCGTTGGACTTCCTGATATGGAGTACTTCATGTATGAAGATGAGAAAGACCCATCTGAAGGCCTGAAACTCTGGTTCTTTGTTATTTGTTTAGTACTCGTTGTTATTTCTCGTCTGGTAATCAGTCAGCACGAGGTAAATAGAAGGCAAGGGATTTTTCTTTCCCTCCCTTCCTTCCATTGTATATAGGAAGAGACACATTGAACGGCTACAGCGCTTGTCTTCATGTTTTCATATAACTTCCAGTTCTTTGTGAAACTAAAACCAGCTTACAAAACACTTTTACTTTCCAGAAGTGCTCACAATACACGTACCAAAAAGGCCATGTGTGATTGAACTAGCACTGAGAGAGTTCTACGGAAATCTGCTTTCTAGAAATATTCTCTGACTGTACTATTTTCCATCAGTTTATTGTTTCAGTCAGGTCAACCACTGCCTTTTCTAGGTAGAAAATGCAGGGCTCTGATATTACACTGTAATGATTGGATGCTGTTGGGTAGAAAAATTATCTAACAAAATGCACTTATGTCTATTGTGGTTTGACATCTATCAGAAGTGCCTCTTTGTTTTGTACTTTCATGTAACTTATATCCATTACATGCTTTTTTTGCCTGAAAGTTGCTATAAACTTCTGAGAATAATTTCACTTTGATATTTTTTTCTTCTTTCTTGAGCTGAATTGCTTAGAAATAGGCCTGAAATTTCAAAAGCTGCTTGAGCATTCTGAATGCCCGATTTTCCATTAATTTCAAATTGTATAAGTGGCTTTGAAAAAGATAGCACAAAGGCTCAGTCACCCTAGGGTGACATTTCAAATTTGCTGAAGTTGATGGCAAAATCTACATTGATTTGAACACGACTAAGAAGTTTACCTTACATGGTGCTGGGATAAGGCTCTAAACTAGTCAAAAAATCTGTTCATTTGACAAAAACAATGAAGCAGGTCTTTAATATTAAGGGAGAAGATCTCTGTTCATTTGAATGAAGTTAACCTCATGCTTAAAGGTACATCCATATTTTCACTGAGTGAGAGACTGAGAGAAAGTCATTTTTGGTCTCATTACAGTGGGAAAACTTGCCTAGATTGTCAAGAGGTACAGTGCTGAAATTGCGTGAAGCAGAGAGGACTTGACATTTCTCTTTAAATCTGTTGTGGTTTGGCTTTATTTCTGTGAACATAATTTGTAAAAGGAAAGGTCAAATCATCTCAGAAGTACATGTCTGTCTTAAGCTAGGTAGGTAGTGGGTGCAAGCTTTCAGAGAGATAGCCCTATGAAAATTCAAGTGTAATTTAATAGGGATTGTCTTTCCAGCTGGAAGTATTTTGCTTTACACAAATGTAGTTCTTTCCAAAAAGTTTAAGAGGCATAACTGAGGTCGCTTTTGACAGGAAGCAAACTATATGCATAAACTCAAATAAATGCCATGTTTTATAGGCTCCAGCATGGCCAGTATTGTTGAACAGCAATTTCTGACAAGTATGCATATGCTCCCTTAACGCACTTTCACTAGGCCTAAGGGCCAGAGAACATCATCTTCTGAAATATTAAGTAGCAAAATCCTTTATTGGATTTTTCATCTTATTAAGGAACATCTATTTATTTGCTGAGTTGAATGGGACCTACAAGGATCATCATTTATAATGTGCGTATGTAAAGATAGAGTTCTTTTTTTACATTAAATATTTTCATGCCACTTACATATCTCAAGACCATTGAAAAGATGAATAGAAATAATGTTAATCTGTCCTTCACTTTTATAAGCTTTTCTGGACCTGTTTTCTATGTCTTGATAGTTTTAAGAAATAATAATGAAATGCATCCCCCTCCCTCTCCTAAGATAACACACAAAGACACTCAAAACAACTGCACATGCAAAAGGAAACCTTACGTCTTTAAGCTTATGGAGGCATAGAGAAGTGCTTGTAAATTGAAAGTAAAGAAAGGTAACAGTTAAACTATTCATTGCTGATCTGAGAAAGAAATGCTAGAATGACAATATGTGACTAACGAAAGTGGTAGTTGGAAAAGATCTGACTACTTTATTTGCATTCTGCCTTTTGTTTGCTCTGCAGATATTACAAAAACCTTTTAAAAAACAGCCCCACTGTATTCTTTTTTTGATTCTTTATATATTAGGATATAATATTCACAGTGTTTCTGTGTACCTACCTCTTTATATTTGTAACTTTTAGAGCCTGATTTCAATGCAACACTGCCAAGATAATTTATGACAGTTCTGCATCAAACAAGCAATCCAATTACTAAATAAAAGTGTTCCTCTACTAGTTCTCTTGTTTTTAATGTTCATGTAATCGATAGTAGTGATTGGTGATATTTTTTTTCTGGTTTTGTATATTGGCCTAGTTAGAAATTTAAAAGGTGCATTGGGACAACTGATTCAGTTCCATTCAGAAGTAAATATAAACATCTATAAAAAAAATAAAATGCAATTTTCTCTCTTAAAGAAACCCATCTTCAAATCTTGTTTTCATTGACTTAGAAGGCTGATTAAAATGAGGAAATACTTTGAGTGCTACAGGCTTTACTATTTTTCAAATGAAATCAATGATATCCAAGTCTGTTATAATGCTAACATGCTTTCATGATTTAGAGCCAAAAATGATATAAGAAAGCAATGGAACAGCTTTTTTCTTTTTTCTTTTTTTGGTAGAATGTGCTAGAAAAGTTTTAGCTAAAATCTTTCAGTTAAATCTGTCAATATCTATTTTGTTTTAACTTGCAGCTCAAATATGAATTTGTTGCTTGAAACTTTTTTCAGATAAATTTGAGACATCAAGACTGGGTGAACAGTACATCAGTTGTGGGAAACAACACTTAAAATAACCAAGTTTCACAAGTTTTCTCCCTTCATGAGTTTTTTTTTCTTCGTCCTTTAAATTTTAGTTAATTTTTATGAACTATCAGTAAAATACAAAAGAACGCCCAATTTTTAAGTGATTGAGGTGTAGGTAGGAGCACCCCAGCCTACAGAATGTGGGTTCATCTCCTTCAGTTTTAGGGATGTCAAATTTATCCTTTTTCTACCACAAAATAGAAAGTAGCTGGTTTAGGGCTCCATGTAATTGTACCTAGAACATCAATCCTGCATAAAATCTTGGCTTCACAGTCATGAAGTCTGTATGCCTCTGACTTCTAGGAGGCGTCAGTGGTAGTGATTTTGGTACCTATATGTAAAATAGAATATTATGGTTTTTTGTTTCCTGCCCCCCCGCTGCCCGAATAACAAAATGGTGCTCTGACTTAAGTCTTCAGCTTATCACCCCGTTTACCCTTGGCATTCTTTCTCTGTTTAGCCTGTGAATGAGGATGTTATGGATGAATAAAAAGAATAAAAGCTCTACCTAAAAATGATGGTCTAATTTTGTGTTGAGCAGTTATAGAATTGAATGCAGACAGAAAACAATTCAAGTTCAGACAGCTAGTTGAAATTTGATGGATCAAGACTGAAGGAGAATGGATTCCTTCATGACACTAGCAAAGTCCTTGGTCTGTGTGTTAAAGATTACTTGAATTTCTTACTAAGTGTTTCAATAATTAAACTTGAAATGTAATAAAATAATTACAAACAAGTGTGTTTGGCAAATTCATCATCTTTGTATTTTAGGATTCAACAGTGTTTCATCTTACTGGATTTATTGCAAATTTTTTATTACTTGTGAATGCAATACTGAATCTTTGAACATGCTCCCTGCTGTGGCATTTAAGTGCAGTCAATGTCTTGTAATGAACCTACTGTCTAACAAAAAATATTTTAAAAATGCAATAACATCTTGAACTTTGTTATTAGAAGATTATGTGTGCATTTGAATCTTTGTGAAGTTAAATATATGACCAAATAGAACATTTTCATTTTTCACTCTGACTTAATTAAACAGTCATTCTCATTCTACATGTCTTTCACACTATATTTTAAATATTGAAAAATTATGTTGGCAGTGAGTTTGAGCACTGTTGCTGAGGATAGTTAGAACTGATCTCAAATTATTGAAACAGAAACCTAAACCAAAGTTCTGACTGCTTAAACTGGATTTTAACTCTGTCTTTAGATTAAGCAGTGCTTACTTCTGCCCTCTTCCTGGCTTATGCCTTTTGTTTACCTGTAGTTTTTTGACAGAAAACTAAGAAGACAAAAAACTTCTTGCACAAGTAGGCAAATATTAATCTCAGTTAACAGGAAAAAATGTTGTACATACTAGATGCAATTATCCCATCTCAAGGGTATAGTGAAGAACATGGAGAAATTAAAGCAATGGCTGCTCTTCCAGCTTATGGAATGTATTGTGTTTCCTTATGGTAGTTCTATCATTTTGTTGAATCCTTTGGAGAGGAGCTGTGAACTTGAGATAGACATAGTGACTGACATCTCATGAGTAGCCTTCATTCTAAATGTAAATTCTACTTAAAAATGAGCAACACTTACAGCTATTTGCCTAAGACTATAAGCTGTCTGGAAAAAAGACCTAATTTCTTCAAATATTTGTCAGTTCTTAAAAGGCTGTAGTTGTAATTTGGCAGTGTAACATCTCTTGAAGTAAGTGGGCTTAAAGGGCAAGAATTTCTAGGTAACAAGTCTAGATCTCTTCTGTTGTAGAAGCTGATGTTGAGTTAAAAGACTTACCTTCCCTACTTAGAGGTATTTTCCCATCTTGCTGTTTCTATAATTCTAAGATTATTGACACCAACCACTAACCCAGAAATGCCATGTTCACCACTAAGCCATGTCCCAGAGTGCCACATCTACACGTCTTTTAAATACCTCCTGGGAGGGTGACCCACCTACTTCCCCGGGCAGCCTGTTCCAATGCTTGACAACCCTTTTGTTGAAGAAATTTTTCCTAATGTCCAATCTAAACCTCCTCTTGTGGTTGAACTTGTGGCCATTTCTTGTCATCCTGTCTCTGGTTACCTGGGAGGAGAGGCCAACTTCCGCCCGGCTACAGCTTCCTTTCAGGGAGTACTAGAGAATAAGTTCTCCCCAAGCCTCTTACTCTCCAGGCTAAACACCCCCAGCTCCCTCAGCTGCTCCCGACAGGACTTGTGCTCCAGACCCTTCCCCAGCTCCATTGCCCTTCTCTGGACACACTCTAGCACCTCCATGTCTTTCTTGTAGCCAGGGGCCCCGAACAGGCACAGGACTCAAGGTGTGGCCTCCCCACTGCCAAGTAGAGGGGGACAGTCACTGCCCTGGTCCTGATGGCCCCGCTATTGCTAATCCAGGCCAGGATGCCACTGGTCTTCTTGGCTACCTGGGCACAGCTGGCTCGTTTTCAGCTGCTGTCAACCAACACACCCAGGTCCTTTTCAGAGAGGTTTACTTAATATAAAACCAGCATGTTTTGTACAATTTCTCTCACTGTTCTAGGAGGTAGGATCTAGAACAATTAGAAGTCACCATCCAATTTCCAGTCTCAATTTACTACTTTCCAGGCCCTATGTGCTTTTATCACTTACAAGACTTTCCAATTCCTAAATTTTATTTTTCTAAGAAGGCCAAATCTTTCAAGTTTTAATTTTATTATTTTGGAATGTTCTAGGCTTCTGTTGAAAAATATGTGCATTTCTGTATTTCTTTTATTATATAATAACCTTTTGGATAATTTTCAAATATGGTAAACAGCCTTTTTCAGAGCTCTTACTACTTTTTGTTTACGTATCATAAAGAAGTGTTATTATACTAGTTCCTTTTCCAAGAATTTTGTTGACAAAATTTAGTTTTTCATAGTAGTTCTTTATAGAAACTGTCAGACTAGTGTGTTGGTTTTGCACGGCTTGGTTTTTGGTAGCGGGGGAGCCACAGAGGTGGTTTCTGTGAGAAGCTGCTGGAAGCTTCCACCATGTCCAGCAGAGCCAATTCCTGATGGCTCTGAAGATGGACATGCCGCTGGCCAAGGCTGAGCCAATCAGAGATGATGGTAACACCTCTGTGATAACATGTTTAAGAAGAAATCAAAAGGAAAGTAGTGGTGCAGTTTTAATTCCAGCCAGAGAAGAGGAGGAGGTGAGCACATTTGAGGGACAGACGCAATGTGGCTACACCAAGGTCCATGGAGAAGGAGGGGGAGGAGGTGCTCCAGGTGCCAGAGCTGAGATTCCTCTGCAGGCCGTGGTGATGACCATGGTGAAGCAGCTGTGCCCCTGCAGCCCATGGGGATCCACGGGGATGCCGAGATCCACCTGCAGCCCGTGGGGGAGGTGCCCATGCCGGAGCGGGTGGATGCCTGGAGGAGGCTGTGATACAGTGGGAGACCCGGTGGAGAGAGAGGGCCCTGCTTCCAGGCTGGAGCAGCCTGTCCTTGGAGGACTGCACCCCGTAGAAGAGTGACTCACATCACAGCAGTTTTGGGAGGACTGTCTGCCTGTGGGAGGGACTCACATTTCAGCAGTTTTGGGAAGACTGCTGCTCATGAGATTGGAACCACCTGGAGAAGTTCATAGGTAATTGTCTCCTGTGGGAGGGACCCACAGTGCAGCAGGGAAAGGACTCCTTTCCCTGAGTGGCAGAAGAAAACCTTGGGTGACAAACTGACCAAAACCCTCATATCCTGTCTTCCTGCAGTGTCAGTGAGAAGGAGGGAGGGGTTGGGGAAAGAAAAGGTGTTTTTAAGGGCTTATTTTCCTTTTCATTATCTTTCTCTGATTTTGTTAGTAATAAATTCAAATAACTTTGTATCTCTAAGCTGAGCCTGTTTTGCCCTTGGAGTGTTTTCTCCTGGTCCTTATCTCAACTCATGAAGCCTTCATTAAATTTCTCTCTCATCTGCCCAGCTGTGGCAAGGGAGGGTGAATGAGTGACTTTCATGTGTCCCTGGTGTTTGGCCAGTGTCAAACCACAACAACTAGCTAAAACTAGCTTTAGTTGAGAAACCAGCTCTTAAATAGTTTCCTCCCCTGGTTCACAATTGATACAAATAACCTGTATTCCTTTTGTGCACCTCTCATGATGATTTAATTATTATTTTTGCAAGTTTTTCTATAGTATGTGATTTTTGAAATTTGACTGCACAAATAATTAATTAGCCTTGCATTTCTGTATCAGGTACTGACTGGTTTCCTGCTCATTTTCAGCTTCTGCTATACATTTTTAGTTTTAGTTTGTTGCAATTAACAGATTGTTCTGTGTGTGAAGAGTACATGATGTGCCAAATACCAGCAGATTAAAGAATTTCC
This sequence comes from Cnemophilus loriae, assembly GCA_013397755.1. Taxonomy (NCBI): domain Eukaryota; kingdom Metazoa; phylum Chordata; class Aves; order Passeriformes; family Corvidae; genus Cnemophilus; species Cnemophilus loriae. Next base: position 93,049 of record VZTF01005790.1, on the reverse strand, counting down.
TGTGCTAGTTTCTTCATGTCCTGCTAAGAATCTGTTCAGATTGTGTTCATAAGAACAGACTTTTGTCTGTATCTGTACTAGCTATAGCTAACCATTTTTGTGCAGAAGCCGGTAGGCTTTTGTAGTTTTTGAGTGTGATGGTGACAGGATGGTACAGGAGGAAAAGAAGAAACAAGGAACTTTAAGTTACATGTAAACTATTGGATGGCTGATGGAAGATTATAAAGATTTAGGAAGTAGACTTCCTAAATTTTCCTCCATCCCATCTTATCTAGGAGAAGTGTGTAATTGTGTTTAAATGCTGTTTTTCTGGGTTTTTTTGGTTTTTTTTTCTTCTCTCTGGAGGAAAAAGGCTTGTAAGTAGCCTAAAATCCACTTTAAAAGTACAAGGGTTAAAAATAGACCAAAAATCAAACAGGAAGAACAAAAAGGTACAAACTCTTCAGAACCTTCACTTCTGTGATCTCTAAGTTACTCGGAATCTACATGTAGACTTGGGAACAAGAGTTGCATTTGCTTGTTGGAAGTTGAGATGGAATTCAATTTATGCCATCCATCACATGTACTGAAGGTTGTATTCCTCTAGTGATGTGTGCAAATAGCTTGCTCAATGCCAGTAATGTCCAGAACATAGTTGTTTTGGGGAGAATACCTTCTGTTTAAAGAGAGAATATTTCTCTTCTCTTTATCCAATAGAGAAATATAGTTCAATGTAATCAAAACTTGCTGTGGGGTTTGCCATTAAGCTTTTTGCTGTACATAACTTAAAGTAGATGCTCTTTATAAAGCAGTCATGGTAGCTTAGAGAATTTAAAATTCATCTTTTGCTCTTTTGCTTTTATACTTTATCTGGAAGTTTAAAAGTACTTTTGTAAACACCTGTAGTATTTCCTTTTTTACGCTTTTTCGTGTTCTGCAGGACGAAGATGTTGTCCAAGGAAAGCAGTATTTCAAACAGGAAAAAATAATGTAGGAATATCGCTTTCCTTGCTACACATTCACAAGACAGAACTACTTGGACAGGTTCCTTTTCAGTTTGTCACCTCTTTGTTAGAGCAGAACAGGATGACTGCTTTGACAGTGAACTCCTTCATATCTCTGCAGAATGCTTAGCAACAGATGTTTTGGAATTCCATGGTGCTACGTTAGGCTGCTAAGTCAAAATATATCTGCAGAAAGGCAGCGATCTTCAACAGTGAGCAACTCTCATCACAATCTCATTGCTGCACAACATCGTATGAGTCTGAAAATGAGCATGTGCATTTTGGTGAATCATGTAAACTTCAGAACTGACCTGCAAAAGCACTTTCCTTGTTAGTTGGTGTGACAAGTTAGTGGATAATGCAAGGTAAAACATGAACTTCTTCACTGAAATAAGGCAGTCAAGTTAAAATAATTTTGCCTGCTTTTGCAATGCAATTGGGGCACATTTTCTTGTACTGAAGGTTTAACGATACCTTCTCTTATGTTAAGTGTATCGTGCTCCTTGTGCAATACAAACAGGGAGTCCCATGTGAGCCGAGCAGCGGCTGCCGCTATTTCTCCAGAAGGTGGTAGCATTGCTCTGTGCTAGTTCAGAGCATCTACATCCGCCTCTGTTACTTCCAGGCATTTACTCACGAATGCGTTATTCGTCCTCAGGAGCCATGCTTCTGTAGTATATTTTATATTTAAATAACTAGAAGATTATTTGTAAATTCAGGTTTGCTGCCTGTTTGGGTTTTTTTAATGCTTTAGAAGTGTATTTTTTATTTTGTTGCTTTCTAAGTCAATCTGCCAGGATTTTGCTCTTCAGTACTGAAACAATGAATGCAACATGCACACAAAATAGATCTAGAAAATACAAAGCCACAGATCCACAGCAGAAACAGTCTTGGAGGATCTTCTGCTTGGATTTAGGCTCCAAAGAGGTATTACCCAATTGCGCAAGTGAAGAAGTGGAGCGAGCTGATTTTAAGATGCACTACACAATACAGCTTCAGCCCTGGGAGCTGTGTGTAGGGGACACCAGGACTTTAGAAAGCCTGGCAAGGCTGGAGTAAAGAACCTTGGTCTGGTGTGGAGGAAAACTGGTATCCTGTCCTTGTGGCTGTGACACTGAGAAAGCTGAGCCTATTGCTCAGCCCCTAAAATCTGGGGTGGTGAGGCTGCTTTCTGGTTTGATTCCTGCTCTCTGATTTATCGGTGGCAGTGGATTGTACCTGGCTGTCAGTTCTGACAGCAGCAGGTTTTTTAATAGTAGAAGGCTTTCCCAGCGGAACAAGCTGCAGCAGAGAAAATGCTTTCTTTCTGTGTTTCCTTAAACCTCACAAACCTGATAATAAGCCTGATGTTTTCTTACATGGAATGATTAAAAGAAAATTTATTTATTGTTTTTATGAGGAAATCCATACTAAAGTTAACAGTATGAATAAAAAGTGATATTTCAAGAGAAGAAAAAAGAAATAAACTTTAGAACAGGAAAATCAACACTACCTCAATACAATCAACACTATAGTTTAAGGTAATCTCTATACCTAAGAATAAGAAAGAAGCAAGTTCAAAGCCACTTACCTTGATTGATGAGAATTATCTAAGGAAGGAGAGCTCCAAGTGGCCTTTTGAAATGCTTAATTTAGAAATAGAACACTACTGAAGGCTCTCAGTTGTTATTATGAGAGCAATTTATAAATGAAATAACTGTGTTTTAGATTCTTGTGCACTATAAACTTGGGCAAATATTAATGTAAATTATCCTTGTCCTTTAAAGGGCCTTAAGGTTTCTCCAGGAGCAGGTGGGAAGTTTCCTGTAGGATGGTGTGAAATGACAAATTGTAGGAATGGGTGCGGAAGGAGATCACTACTAGCTTGGAGCAGAACCCATGTGCCTTGGATTTGTATTCAGTGTAGTTGAGCTGTGTGAAAGCAGCTGTGGGCCATTGCAATGATGATGGAAGACACTGGATTTGTACAAATGGTAGTGCTGGCATAATAGTGGACTTCAGGGCACTGGGTTTCTCTAAATCAGCTGTAGAGTCTGGCTTCTGCTTCTCTGCAAAAACCCAGCCCTTCTAGCAATTTATCATAGCACCTCATAGCAAAGAAATTCCTATGTCTGCACAGAGAGAGAGCAACTGTAGTGCAGCACTGAACTCAAGAATGAGTAATGCCAGTTCAGTTGCAAGATGGGGCTAATAATATATTAAACAAAAGCTTCTCAATAGCCTGATTTGCAAGGATTTTTTAAATTCATTGCTATTTAACACTATGGGTTTCCGTATGTCTTGAAACTTTGCCTAGGTGATTAGTATATAGGAGATTGCTTCTGCATGTACACCTCACCCCACAATTAATAAATTAAATAATTGATCCATCTGTAAATGCGGCCTTCTGGGCAGTGTAACTACGATAGCTGTGAACATCACTTTTTCACCAATCTCTGTGGTTAAAACTGAAAAATATGCCTAGTTTCTAACTTTTGAATACAATAAGAGCAACAGCCATTATGATATGTATGCCTGACACCTCTTTAAAATATAAACCCACTTATTTTCCGTGGGTCTTTATTCTCTTAAAGTGTTAATTCGTCTATTGCACTAAGCTTGACAAATGTTCTATCATTTGTTGAAGTGTATGCCAAATTTTCTCAATTTTGACTCTCTTCTCCCCGTTTTACTGTTTCCTTGCATCATGAGTTCAGTGGAAGCAGAGTCTGCTGTCTTCTATCTAATGGGGCAGCCCACAAAAAAAATTGAAAGACCACAGCAGAGCTAGGCTGGGCTGTATTATTTTTCTACATCATGTTTTTCCAAGGAAATTCCAAGTCCACTGCTTGCTGAATCAGTCTTGCCTTCCTAGCAGATCCCTACTATTTTCCAGAATTTAATGTTCGAACCAGTTCTCTCTAAATCACCTTTCTGTGCAGGAAGAGATGTAAAAAATCATAAACACAGGAGGCAGGTGATGTAGAAACCTATTTGGCAATAGTAGTTGTTGCTTTTTTCTCACTGATGACTTTGTGATAATATTTTTGTTTGACGTTTCTGTTATCCGCTAAAGTTAGAATGGAAGATCAGACCGAGGCAAATTCCTAATGCAGATCTATAGGTATCAATTAAACTTCAAAATTTCCAAGGCAAAGTGTCTTCAAAAGGACTTAGGCTTCTTTTTGTCCTTGCCTAGTGGATTCCCCAGTGCTGCTGAATGCTCCGCTGAATGCTCCTCTGAATGACTCCTGATTTTTTTTTTTTCTGAAGCCTTGAAGCCAATTTTCCTCTAGATGGCAGGACCACTTTAGGCTTCATAGTAGTCATTGAGTTATTGCTGGCCCCTGGTCCCCAAGGTGGTTCTGCTAATTTAGTTGCTGGGAGAACTTTATATATGGTGAATAACTGGGTAGGGGTGGGTGAGAAACAGCTTATGAGCACTCTGCATGGAGCACTTCCTGAGTGATACATCTGCTGCTCTAACATTCACCTGTATCTCTGAGCTATTCTTCAGTGATGTTGTTTCCCATGGAAGAATATGCTATATATTGATATAGTATATCAATATATTAAGCTTCTCCCTTATGTGTTCATAGGGCACAAAAGGCAAATTTCACATGAAATAGAAATGAAATCTCTACTGCAATCTTTGTTCATTCCTCTGTTTCAAGTACAGGCTACATCAAGGTGTTCTGTCAGTCAGGAGTGCTTTTTTCACTGAAGTGAAAGCAGGAATTGTTGTGTGTTGTTGGCATATTGAGTCACCTTCCCACTGTTTGCTTATTTTGTTTTACAGTAGCAATTCCACACAAGCATGATCAAAACCATTGCTCTGACATCACCACTTTCTTTTTATACAGTAATAAACGTTTTCTTCTATCTTTTGTAGAAATAATTATTCTGCTAAGACGACCTAGGGGTTCTGTCATGGAAGTGCGATTTAAACATTTTGGCATTCAATATCAGTTAAAGGAATTTAATAAAAAAGCAATCGTTTATTTTTCCTTTTGTGAATGGTTATTCTCTGTATGTAAAATGGTGACAAACAGTATCTTGTTCTCTGAGATGCTCTTAGAGTTATAAAAAATGTAAGAAGATGCAGCAAATTGGAGGCTTGGTTCAGGGCGATAAGTACTATAGCCTCCCCATTTTTATAATTATAGGTGTCTTGGTTACCACTGAAGGAGGCTTTTCAAACACTATTTGTAGTAGTGTTACTACCGGTTGTACCTAAAATGATTGCCATTATAGTCTGTTTTGAAAAACAGGATGAAATTAAGAATTCAGTAAAGCAATCTGTGAAAGCGGCACGGGAGTGCCAAAGTGATTTTGTTAATATGCTCTTAATAGGCATGAGAAGCTCTGAGATTATTCCAAAGTTATCCAGGAATTTGAAATCTGCTTTGATTATGCTCATGTATTTGTATTATATTTGGACCAAATTACAAACTCATTCGTAGCTGATAATTTACTATCCTTACTAGGATGAAGTTAATGTTAATTCTCCTGACAACTAGGACAGGAGTAATTTTCTGCTTGCTTCAGTTTAGCACGAGTTTGAAAAGGGGGTTGTGTGGAAGTAGATAACCTTTTTCATCAGAGATAAATACTTGAAAAAAATCAGTTTTCCCTTTCCTGACACTAAGAAGTCTATAAAGCTTAGTAATTCTTAGGTCTGCATAATTTGTAGCTTAGCATATTGCTAAAAGCTTTCTTGAGACTTAAATTTATAGGTATTTCCTGACAATACAAATTGAAAACTATGTTTTCAGTTTCAATCTAAACACCCTCTTGGTCTCTTAAACAACAACATCATGGCTTTATGAAGCTAATTTTTCCTGTCAACACAGAAAGAAATATCTGTTTCTTCCGTAATATAAAATTGTTAGAAGCACTGTTTCTGAAGACTTTTTTTGCAGTGGTTTCCAAAAGTTGATCTAGTGAGCTCAGTAGATCAGTGGATCTAGGTGGTCAGTAAAACATATTATTGAATAACTATGTTAATAATGTTTGATTTTTAAATTGATAAATGCAAGCATGATGGTGATGAAGATAATGCTGTGAAAGAAGAAAATGATAGAATTATTATATCCATTTAATGCTAGAGGTTACGTTAAAAAAAGCCTTTCTGGCATTCCTTTTCTTTAAACTTTAAATGAAATATCTCACAAACAGATAAATATGAAGTGTTTCTTATAAAATGTTTGTAAGTATTTTAAATGATTAGAAATAATGTCTCAGAGTTACTCATTTAATTGACACTGTCTAATATGGTAAATTTTACAGTCTTAGGATGCATTTTATTTAAGAAGCCAGTAAATATACTTTGTTAGACATCTGGAAACCTTGAATCATACTCTAAATATGTTGGAGAAAGACAAATATGTTGTTTTCTCTGGGAAAAAAAAGTTGTATTTGGCTTAGAAAACTTCCAGAAAATAAGGGCTTATTTAAACAAATTTCAATTCCTGTTATTCAAAACAAGCCATCTTTGAGAATTTAATGACTACAGGAGTTAAGTACATAAAGACATTTTAAGCATTCTGTGTGTGAGTGCCAGGGCAGTGAAATTCCTGTTTCAGGAGTGTGAGCAGTGTTCTGTTGGGTGCTCATGAACTGACAAGGCTGCTCGAATGGCTGTGCAAGGAGAGCAGATGAATTAGCCAAAGTAACCAGTATGTCAGCAAGTTGTGTTCAGAAAGAGATGTATTGTGTATCTCGGTGCTGGTGTAGAAGAATACAATATTTTTGAATCTTTCACTTCCATAATATGGCTTAAAAATAGAACCGAGACTAGAAAAGTGACAATGTCAGTATTTTCATTTACCTATTAAATGAAAATTTAGGAAGGTGAAAAAATAAATGGCATACTGTAACTATTAAATTTCTGATAAAGTTTACATAGAAATTTGGAGTTGTAACAGAAACAAACAAAATATGGTTTAGATTACAGTTGAGTCACTAAGGCTTTTTTTTAAAAAAATTTTAAACTAGATTTTCATTCAAGAATGGTCCAGGAGTGGTTCTATTTCTTTCCAGAAATGAAAGAAAGCTTACATTGTCTGTTAAAAAGAGCTATATCAAACCCGAATTTTTTAATCAATACAGCTGAAGGAGTGGGCAAGGAAGAAAGAAACTTCCCTGAGTTTTAACTCTGCTGTCTTAACAGATAGTTAATAAAAGGACACGGAAAGAAAAACAAAGGTAAAATAAGTTCCTTGCTTCTTCCAGGTATTGGCCATTCTTGTGCTAGGTAATTGTTAATAAATGAACTTTCATATGAACATTTTGTCTGCAAGAAGGGCATTTTCAATTTGAACAGCATTGGCAGGATTTGTTTCCAGCTGATCTGTTTAGAAATTACTTGTTGTAGACAGAGTACTGTATCGATGTTGTGAGCTATGAATATGCAAAGAGCCTTGCAAGTGTAAAGCAGTGACAAAAGGTCTGCAAGTCACTATTTTATGTTATAAAATAAGTTGCAATTTTATTTCTTCAGATGATGACTTTGTAAAGGAAAAGAGGTTCCAAATTGGATCTGAAAACTGCACATCCAGCTTTCGCTGCAGCTTGCAAAAGAGACTATCAAGAATGACAGAAAAGCATATTTTCCAAAGTTTTAAGGAGCCCATTACTTATTCAAAGCACCTGAGACTATCCTTTCTTGCTTTCCTTATGACTACCATCTCACCACCAGGCTGGAGGTGACATGGAGGAGCTCTGACCTGCTGACACTTTTATTTGTGGTACTTATGTCTCTGTTAAATGCCAGCTGAATGTCACTGCTGCTCAGCAGTCAAGACAGCAGAATAAGGGAAAACCTCTGTCCCCAAGATGCTGCAGGAAGGGCAAACAGGTTCTCAGCGAGCTGCAAGCCTCTAAAGCACGGTGTGATTAACACCTTGTCACAAATCATGCTGTGTGTGCCTTTAGCACCAGGAGTTACAGGATATGCTGAGTTTACTCACTGCTGATACGCAAGGCTGCAGTTCAGTGAGATTAATCAGACCTTGTGTGGCTTTTTGCATACCTTGGTGTTAAGGTTTTGTTCAGGCAGGACTTTCCTTCCCATCTGATCCTCCACCCTGACCCCCATCTGTCAGACTCTGTAAAGGCTTCAAGCTGCTATATAGATTCAGTTTCTTACACGGAGTCAGAGGCTTCATCATATGCTAGGGGTGGCAGAGGCATCCTGTTATTCTTCCAAGTTGAAGAGAGGGACAACATCTGGGTCCTGGCATTGCTTCAGTGTTCCAAGTCTTCGCCAAAATAGGATAGTATCAGTAGGATAGTTGAAACAGCCTAAAAACTTCACCTGTGCTGTTGGAGGAAAGTGGTGTGGAGGAGGGAGATGGGAAAGAGGTTGCTGTGGTGGGGCTTATCTGGCAGAAGCAAATGATCATTGAAACAAGATCCTTTTGATGAAGGTGTGTGTTTTCTACTTGATCAGAAGAAGCTAAAAAATGTTGCATTCTGCCAGTGAAATTGAATTCATTTTGGAGTTGGAAGTATATTGGAAACCTCTAATTTTTTTTTATCTCCTAAGATCGTGGTATTTCAACAAATTTGAGTAAAATTAAACCTGTTTTAAAAAATGAAAGCCTGCTTTCAGCTTGATATGATAAGCTAACACTGTAAAGGTGAGGAAAAAAGAAGATTAATGTTATCTACTGCTAGCTTAAATACTTTTGTTCCTGTTCTTACCTATCCTCTGAAAAAAGGCAGAAAAGAGTCATGCAAAATCCTCTTACCATTAGATGCTCTAAACAGTTCTCTAAAGCCTCTGAAAATTAATTCTAAGGACTAAACTGTCCTTTAATATGCCATGACATGCAATGCCTTGTCTAATAATCTTACTGAAACAAAATCTGGATCTTGCATTTATACAACCTTCAGTGCTCAGTTGGTTTTGATGTCAGCTGAAGGCATTCATGATGATATATGGGAGTTGTTTGTTGTTAGGCTCTTGCAGGTCTGCTTCTTTTTAAGCAGTGTTGGCAACTTTGGGAAAAGCCAGAATGCTCAATTTTAATACGTCTGTTAAAAAGATGAAGGCAAAACATTTTCAGGGAAGTAGTAATGTAAATTCTAATCCATTCAAAAGATTTATGGTCTTATGAAGTCTTGCAGAAAGTATTTCCTTGAAGGCAAGGTGATAATTATATATTTTGAGAGGAATTAATTTCAAAGTTAATTTTTAAATTTGTCTTTACATCCTGATGCCTGTGGCTGAGTGCATTTTTTGTGTTATAGGAATGTCATAATTAAGAATCTTTTATAAATTATTCAGTATAATCCTGGATTTAAGAAGCCTCCAGCTATTAATACAAGAGAGTTTTAAGTACTTCAGAACCCAAAAAGTAAGTTGGGAGCACAGTAGCTTCTAGGTTGTTACAAATGGTCACCCACTTCAGTATGCTGAGTAAAACTTTCCAAAAGGTATTATATCATGCATGCTAGAAAAGTTAAATATAGTTGTATAGTAACCACAAATATACTATGAAATTCTCTAGTAAAGAAACAAACATATGGGCCTCTAGATTAGAAGTTGCCAGGTTCTTCATGTCAGTACTGTCTGTATGCCAAATTCTGCCAGGGGTGTGCAGTGAAAATCAAACTGAATTTTGCAATTTGCATTTCAATTGCAGGGGAACTTGGAGCCAATCTTGCTGGAAATTATCACTGTTCATATATGTAACACCATGGTGAAGAATGTTGTCAATAGTATGAAGTATGGCATCAAAAGTGAGTAATTTGACTTCCTAATTACCTTCTAAAAATCTTGTTAAAAATGCATCATAACAGAAAGCTAGCAATGACTATGAGCATGTGTGGAAGCTCTTAAAAAGACTTCAAAAATCTTCAAAGTTATTTGTACTCTGTGTACTAGTCCTTCCTTTTTAATAGTTTCCTCTTACTTTGTTACTTGACAATATGGAGGTCTTACGGTTTTCAGCATCTTTAGTCTTTTTTTTTATTATCTCAGATTTCTACACTCCTGTTTTGATTGTCTTTGCTCACCTGTTTTTAAAATGGTGTGTTTATATATATCTAGCACTGAGCTTTTTAGAGAGTAGGAGCTTATTTCTTCGGAGAAATCAGGTAATATTTTAAGCTTATTATAAATCTTATCCATTTAAACTCGTTGCTCTGAACAGTTCTAATGAAATGCCTTGAAGATATCTTTTTAGGAGGCTTTTGTTTTATGAATCCCTCAATTTTGGGTCTATAGTCTATTTAAATAAAATAATGTATCTGCTGTCCAACAACATGTTATTGGCTTTTCTGAATCACTGGCAGTTGAAAAAATAGATTATTTTTTAATGCTATTGTGAATCCCTTTCATGGCGTGAAATTTGATTTAAGCTGTAATCTTATACTGCGGATCTCCTAACAGATATTATTTCTAAGTGCCATGTGCATTTTTTTTTTAATTTCACAAAGACAAGCCTTTGACAGAATGGCTCACAATGAAGTTGTCTTCAGTAAAATACATCTTATGAGCATAATATAACTTCCTTTTAAGTAAGTGTGCTATGAAATAAGTGTTTAACTAAAACTTACAGGAAAAATCATTCATGGTGAAACTTTTTTGGAGTACTAGTTACATCAGGGCTGAATTTTCGTATTCCTAGAATGCCATATCCTTTCATTTGAGTGCTAACACCCTTTATCTCTGGTGTGAATAATATTTCATTTAAACAAAAAAGCAAGTAGATTTTCATAAAGGAACTGCTGAAAGTATTTTCACTGAAAATTTTGATTTAATAATACTGTTATATGACATAGTAAAAATCTAATGGAAAATCTTTGGATATGATAGACTGATTTGACAGTGAGGAATTGTTTGTGGACATAGGTACCCGTTTTGACCAAAGTTTCATATTTTGTTGGAAGCTTGGGGCACGATGAGAAACACATATACATATCACACTCACCTTTAAATGATGGTCCTTGATTGAATTTGTTAAAGTGAAAATATGTACTTCACTGTATTGAATGTGTGATTAAACAATCTCATAGGAACTAAAGAGAAACCTTGACTTTGTACTAAAAAACCAGTCAATTCATTTTTCAAGATTTCTTTATTAATAGGCGCATCTCAAGGTGGTTAAAAGGTCAAACTGAGAGTTACCCTTAAATGTAATCCAAGGTGTGAAATGACCAATGATCCATATATTGGAACAGTGATGTGCTTTTCTTGAGACATTTTTCTCATCCATTCTATTGCTGTGACTTGCTAAGAATAAATTATAACAAAAAGCAAAATGCTTAGTAGATTAAATTAAATTAGTCTGTATAAAAGCTGTGAAATGATGGTATTAATATTTAAATATATGATCCATCTATGACATTCTTGCTGAAAAAATTGAACATTCTTACATCTTCAACCAGCTTGATTTAAGATGTAAGCCATAATCAGTAGTTATGATTTTTCCAGAAATCCACTCTGGAACTTGACCAGTAATAACAGTTTCCGGAAGACCAGAGGAAAAAGAAGTGAATATAACTTGTTTGCTAAATTGTAGATCCTTTGATAGGGAAGTGTGTAGCCAGTATCAGCATGCTCAGAGTCCAACTGAAAATCACAGTTTAGTGAAGATGATCTTTCAGCAAGAATATCTGTGGTCTTAGGATAAAATACTGAAGCAAATGTAGTAGGAGGATAGATGTGCTTCTTATGTATTCTGCTGCTTCAGAGGTGATGCATATTAGGGGTAGATGTGTGATCAGCATATACCAAGCATGGGAATACTGAAGTAGGTCATATAGATTCTACTGGATTGTCCTCTCCTTGTTACATATGTCTGCTTCAGGCTAACTGCAGTGCACGGGGGTATTCCAGGAAATAAGGAGCCAAATATTGATTATTAAAGATAGATATTATTATTGGATAGGTCTGACAAGCTTATCAAATGGAATTGTGAGTACCGAGACTACAACAGTCAAAAGATGCAGCTACTGAGACCTTTGCCATTTCACTCACTCAGCTGGAAGTGTGTAGTAAGTGGAAGTCAATATTGTACAAGCTGTCAATTCAAATACAAACCACTACAAAAATTCACTTGCTTTGTCACTAGGATCTTGTTACTGATAAATTATGTTGGAAGGAGGTAGTACATTTAACAAAGAAATCAGCTGTTGTTTGCACAGACCTGCTGGAAAGCTCTACCTGGTTTTAGCAGGATGTTCTTCAGTTGTGGCTATGAGTTGCAGTCTGAGTTGCAATATATCCATCAATAGAAATTATTGCATTGAACAGGGCTGCTCCATTTCAGGAAAGGACCAGAAGGTGAAGCGACTCCTATTTCTTGTCATTGTGCCACCATTTAACAGTTTATCAAATTTGCCTTGTTGAAAGGCTCTGGAGCGTTTTGAGAAGTATTGGCAGTTCGATGAATACTTTATATCTTATTCTCTCATACCGATAGAAATTCTTACTATGAGAAGCTGCTAGGGTCCAGAATAGCTTCTATGTCTTACATACATTGATAACTTTAGTTGGTAATTTCCTTGGTAAGACTGCACAGACAACTTCCGGTATGAAGTTGTTCACAAGTCTATTGCTTTTCTTCAGTCTTGCTCATTTAAGCTTGTAACAGATTAAAAATAGACGTCATTAGACTTGGACATCAAAAATGAAACAGAAACTTCAGGTTGCCCTAAACAGTTTGCCTAGTCTAGTATATTCTGATATTATAACTTCATACATTAATATGTGCTTTCTTCGTATAGTGGGAAGTTACTTGGATCCATTTCACATCTGCTATTTACTGATGCTCTTTTCCTGTATTTAGTCACTTTATACTTAGCTGTTAGTCACATGCTTTGATATCAAGGTACCTGTAAAATATAAGCTGTAATATAACTTTCAACTTGTTATTACACTAACATTCAGTAATTCTTAACAGTAATACAAGCATGTAACATCAGTGGTTTTCATTCTCTTTTGAAAGATAAGGTGTTCTGGAACATATCTTTTCTTACAAAGTGGTAATAAAATTCTTCAAAATGGAAAATAATTTCAATAAATTATGCAAGACATTTGAAAGCAGGGGACGAATGGGAAAGCACTTTGGTAATACATTTTTGTAAGGAACATATATATTCTAAAGAAGTAATTCTTTGGTCTTACAATTTGTTTTTGTCATCTGATGGGTAACATGAAAGCACTGAGAGGTATCTGCTGATTAGATAAGTTTATTTTGTTCTCAAATAACTATATTTAACTTGTAAAAACATTTAAAGGCATTCTTTTCTTGCTTTTCATAGATAGGAATCTTTATCTATGTGAGTGAGATCTGCATTAGCATACAATTATTCATATGATCTTCCTTGTTCAAATATTACCAGTTTATGAAAGCTTATGTCCTAAACTTTGTTTGGTTATAATTAGAACTAGCTTCTCTTTTTTATAAAAGAAAATATTGCAAATTTATGGTTTTTTCTCATGTAATCACTTAGGCTGGATTTTTTGATTTATATTGTTCTTATTTTTATTTTCATTTTGTAAATATTCAGAGAATAGCTGTTGAAAATAACAATCCTCCTCCCCCAAGAAATCCTAAAATTTAACAAAGAGAACATTTTCTTTGATATATTATGCAGTTTGCTTTGGATTGTCACATCAAAGAGAATGCAAAATTAATTGACGTTAGTTTAACTCTCTTCCAATGCCCAGAGAGTAGGAAAATCAACACTATCTGTGTAAGAGAATACAGGAATCAGGCAAAGCATATATGGTGCTTTCTCCCCAGTGTCCTTCCAGTCTCTAGCTACTCACTGCTCAGGGTGATTTTGACAGATTTCTGTGTTCAATAACCTCAGCTGCATTTTTTTTGTTTTTCCATAAACATGATTACATAAGGTTTGAGAGAGACTGACCTTTTGGCATGGGAAAGACAAATTTCTCCTTAGTTTTGTTATGGATCATGCGAACATTTTTGGTGTTTCCTGATGGTTTGATTCAGTGCCATACTTGTATGGGAAAGGACAATAACTTACTCATGCTTGGTGAGTCTCTATGCTGCCTGTGATTTTATAGACATTATTATATGCAATTGTTTCTACTTCTGTTACAATTTCAACATAGTACTCTGTGATTAACAAAGTAATAACAGAATAACAGTCCCTTATTCCTTTTTTTTTTTTTTTTTTCCAGTCTTACAAGCAAACACTCCTAGACAAAGTTAGACATGTTTGCAGATATGTGTGGGGGTATGGAAATCTCTTTAGGCTGCTGATGTGTGCAAACTGTGTGGAAAAAAATACATAACCTACTTTATGACTGTTTTTGTGGGAGTGTAATAGTGAATTCATGAATATTCAACCTCTTCTAGTTGTAATTTTGTGTATTTTTACATGAACATCAATAGTTTTCTATAATTAAGTAAGGAAGCAAACATGTTTGTGTGATGGTAATTCTGGGAATAAAATTAGAAGGATTATTTTAAGTCAAGGATATTTGAGGAGCTTAAAGACCAAAATATATATATTTTAAAGAAAGTTTCATTTAAATGGTTGACACCATCTTTTCAGCATGATCCAGTAATTCTGTTTAAGACTAATTATGTTGATGTCCTAAAATATGCTTAGCAGCAGCAATTCAGCTCTCGACTTATTTCTCCTCCTTCTATTTTTTCTTGCCCCATGAGCAATTTGTGATAGTCGAGCTGTATTACACTTGACCTGAACTTGTGTTCGTTTTGTGCATACCTCCATGCAGCAGCAAAGTAAACTTGACAGCTTAATTCTATGTTAGGGGAATGTTTGCTGTGATAATCCTAGTCACACTGCAGGATAAGGATGCCCTGCTAGTGGCTTTGGCCTGTAAAACCATTAGCTTTAAACCGTGTGCTCGCATTGTGATCTTCTTAGTGTGTAAACCAGCTTTTTTTTAGCAGTTTATTGGTGAGAGTGGGTAATTTTATGATACATTTTTCTAGCCAATGCCCACTTCATTTTAAAGTGTAGCTGCAAAATGTATCCAAAGCAACAACACCTTCACTTCATATGGATTATCTGATAGAAGACACATGATATTATATTTTAAAGCTGTAAATGTTTTGGATTAAATTGTATTTAATGATAAAAAAGACCATCTTGGTGTAGAGGTCTAAAGATAATATTTCACAGGTCTCCACAAGTGGAGGCAGAGAGAAGTAAGTAGATAGAATATAAGGTATCTCCCTGCCTTTTTCTTAGCTACCTTACAATAGGCCAGTGTTAGTCCTGTATTCATATAAAAATTGCTGCTATGGGATAGTTTTTGGTTTTGTTTTTGTTTTTCGTTATGCTGTCCTGAGACTTCTGGTTGGAGATGGATCTTATAAATAGCTTGATTTTTTTTTTTTTTTTTTTTTTTTGGTATATTAACCTTAATTAGATTTAGGAAGAATTTTTTCTCTGAAATTTCTTTGTTGGGTGGTCAGGCATTGTAACAGGCTGCCCAGGAAAGTGGTGACGTCACCATCCCCGGAGGTGTTGAAAAAACATCCAGATATGGCACTTTGGGATATAGTTTAGTGGTAAACATGGCGGTGCTGGATTGATGGTTGGACTTGATGATCTTAGAGGTCTTTTCCAATCTTAACAATTCTTGGATTAATACAAAGAAAATCAGTCTTAAGAATCAACACAACTCTGTCTTGTACAGGTAGATGTACATAAAATATGTAACTGTATGTTCAAATAGATTTATTCTTTTTCTTTTCTTTAATATTTATAGATCTTTGTTTGGAAGGACAAGTGTTAATATTCTGTCTCCTTTATGTATTCAAAAGCTGAAATATATTGCTTCAAAAATACCAACAGTGCACCTGAAAATTTATAGTAATATGTACCTTGTTAATATCTTATATGCAATGTGGCTGCTTTTAATCTTATCTAGAGGTGGTTGTCTTAGTTTTGCAGATGCAGAAACAGCAAGAAGGTTGACAGACTGTTCAGAGTGAAGCAGCAGATAGGGAGTGATCCTCATGTCCATTTTTCAGTGTTGAAACATGAGACAAAGAGGGTGCTAAGGGGTGGATGCTTGCTCTACTTGTCTCCCATGATAGAGGTGAAAATCCTAAACCCACGACTATGTTCAGCCAGAATTCTCAGTCTGGCCCCATGTGCACATGTGTGCAGTTTCTGACACTAGAGGGAAGGTACTAGCCCATCTTGAGTCTTTTGTGCCCTCTGTTCGTGTCGTGTGTATTTTATTGTCCTTGGTAACTGATCTGCCCTGTTCAGCTATGATCCTCGCATAGAGAACCACCACAGTTCCTGAGTTTTGCCTGGTGTAGCTGCAAATTATAATATTGAATTCAATCCAGTTCAATCCCACAAATCAATCTGAATTCCATTTAGGTGCTCAGTAGAAAGTGCAAATTAAATCTTTGGCTTCTACCCTGCAACCTTCAGTGCTCTGAATCTCACAAGCTCAACAGGAGATTAAACTCTGTAAATTTTATGCACACTTTGCATTAACAGTCAAGACTCACATGTCTACTGCATTTCCAAGTGCTTTTTGCATGTGAAGACTGAAGACTTTTTATCCAGAGCTATAACTAAGAGTTTATCATGTTTATTGCAGCTGAAGGTCTATTGTGGCTTCATGGTTTTGCAAGGTGAAAGCCTTGTTGGTATGTACCAAAATCTTCAAGAATGGGTAATAAGCACAAGAATCACTAAGGAATAATCAGTATTTCTTTAACAGTTGGTAGAAAAACACTGAACTATGATTAGAATTAAGTTTTCCCTTAGAATTAACAATTTCTCAAAGTCTAGAAAGCTTTGAGAAGTGGAGTGCATGATAAGAATACTTTTGGATAACCAGTACCTGATAATCCTTTTTTAAAATTTTTAATTTATTCTCAAACAACTACTATTTTGGAAATTAAGTTTTCTGCACTACTAGTCCAGAAGTATATAAGAGAATAAAGAGTTATTTCACTAATAATTCAGTAAAAATTAGATAAAGGAAACTGAATTGAGAGATGAGGAGCGGAAAATAAATGGCTTCAGTACATGAAATAAAAAACTTTAATGAAAAAAGTGCCTTTCTAGAAAAAAAAGAAAAGGTTATGATTTTTAAGGTCCCTGACAAGGATTTAGTGATTAATTGCGGATTAACACTTGCTGAGTTCCTTTTTCATATTTGCAGTATCTTTTTACTGTATCAGCTTTGAGATACTTAGTTTGTGCAAAACAAATGTAACCTTTTTCACTTTTCTTTTGTTAAACTTTTCAAAGTGTTATTCAGTATCACGAATGGAGACTCATTTCTTGTTTGAGACAACACAGTATTTTTAAACCTCATGAGTTTATGTGGAATTTTCACTGTTTTGGATAGTTTTCTCAAAGGGCTAATGACAAAAATGTTGTTTTCTCTTTTTACAGAAAAAAGAGTATCTGCCTCTCTATGGTGCATGTACTGATAGTGTTAAGCTTTAGTAGTGTAGTCCAAATCCCAGATAACTTGGATTTTCCATCTGACCTGTTTCAGAATAAAGATTAGCAGACAGATTTTTGTCATTTATCTTGACTTACAGTGCACTGTGATGCCCATTATAGTAGATGACAAACTATAAGCACAGTGCACAAACTTTCAGTGAAGACTTTGTATTTATACAAATATTTCAAAATGTTAACTTGCACCCATCAGCGCAAATTTGTTTTTGTAAGGCCACATAAAATTAATGACTTTCTTCAAGCACTGCCAAGTAATACTATAATAATAAGAAATTGAAACACTTAGAGTTGCATATCAGAATATCATCACTGCCATTGTACTACCTACAAGAGAATAGCCGGAATAATACTGATCTAGTGGAGTGATATGCCTTCTATTTTATGTTTTATAAAAATAATCATGAAAGGAAAGGGAAGAACAATGAAACATGCTTAAAGTCCAGAAGCAATTTTTTAAAATCTGAAAATAATACAGGTTTTGTTAATAGAAGGTGAGAAATAGCTGAGAGGAAATATAATCTTTCATGCTAAAGATCTGGCCTTTCTTTGGGCCTCGTGAACATAAAGAATACTCTAAGGAGCCACTTTCCTGTGTTCAGATCTACACTTGAATGAGGTAGTATAAGGAAAAGAATAGTAGCAAAGATGGTGCATTTTTCCCTCCTTTTGTATGAATTCACACACCTGCTGCATGCAAGAAATTATTTTCCCTTGAATAACTTACCAAAGAGTTTCAGAATCCTTTAAAATATGTCTCCAGTCCTCATTGTTTCAAAGACAGAAACAAATGTCAATTAAGTGCTAACTGAGTGTAAATCAATACTGTGATGAGTGGTCTGCTGATAGGTGCTCAGTGCAGTATGCTATCCCTAACAGAGTCAGTAGAAGACCCAGATAATCTATTTAAGTTTCTCTGAAGTCAGCGCAGAGCCCATAATGTCACTTTTCTTAATTATTTGTTTGACAGAATGGCAGCGCCTAAGAAGTCACTAGAAATTAAGAACAAATTTTGAATGAGTGTCAGCGTATACTTGAGCTATCTGTAGCAGAAAGAGGCATGAACAGGGTAGGTTTTCAGAACCCAGGGTTAACAACATAAGTATTTGAAAACCTTGCAAGCCAGAGAGAAATGTTGAACATGAATATGGCTCCAGATGTTCCACAAACTTGCTGCCTAGCATAAAGATGAAGGAACACAGCGCTTGCTGGGTAATATGGATATACCCATTTCATTCCCTTTTATTCTTTTTTGCTGATGAGCTTGTACACTCAGCAGACCAGTTTTGTAATCCCAACTCCAATAAATCAGTTGCACCTCTATGGATTTTAGGGTATTTGTGTCCAATTTGTTTTATATAGGAGGAAGATCTGCAAAAAACTCTTAATGGTATAAAGGTAGCTATTGATGTACTTTGAAGAAATTTGCATTTTCTTTTGACAACTGATTTTCCTTGTCCAGTATCACAAACCCCAAAGTCAAATGACTTATACAGCTGCGATGATCTCCTATAGATGTAAAATCTGCATCTATTTTTTCTTGTTTTGAAAACAAAATAATCTATGTCCACAGCTGTACTGTTTCAGATTGTAATCCCTGAGGATGAAATAGGCTTCTGTTGATGTGCTGGTTTGCTTTCTGCCTTGGCTGGGTGCTCTCACTGTTTACCCCGCATCAGGTGTGGCATTCAGTGGAGCTTTGTGAGCTGATTCAGCACACGCTAACCAGGCAGTGCAGGGAAAGGCAAAAATGAGGTGTACTGCTCTCAGAAGTGACCTTAGTTGTTTGCGCAGTGAGTATTACGCTGCTCTCAAGGGAGAAGGAAAAGCCGTGAAAATGAAGAGAGCCAGGAGTGAGGTGCCCTGTGGCAGTGATCTCTTGATTATCTCAATGATCCTGGTGGACTTTGTCCCAGAGATACTATTTTTTTTTGGCAGAGACTGCTGAACATCAATCTGACAGTACCCCATGACAGCTCTCCTTCTCTTATCAGTATGGATTACTCACCTTGCCCTACGGAGAGCTAGTGCAGGGAGAGAAAAAATTAGAGATGTAAGTGCCTGAAGTTACATTGAGTTCTGAGTTTCAATGTTGTTGTGCATCTGCAGTAATTTGACAACTGAATTATGCAGTAGCAACCAATGACTTGAACAGTTTGGTGGGAGGTCAGAGTGGTGCCTCTGCAGTTCGGGAGAATGCAAGAGAAACCTTAGCATGAAACAGCTAAACAGAAAAAGACTGTATTACTCCCATATATAAGTCATATATATGGATGAAAGAGGGTTTTTCATGTGTGTTTTAGCTTTAGTTTTAACTACAGACCATACGGGCAAAAATGCTAATACATGTGCTTATAGCACGGGTAATGCTAATTGCACATGCTTAGCATTTTCTTTGTTCTAAGTCACCCATACATTTGAGGCAGTAGATATACATGAGGGTGAAATATATTTACTGACCAGAAGCCATGTGGTGGAATGGGCTGACAAAGGTGTTCTTCCCTGTAGAAGTAATATATTTGTGACATTAAAATCTAGTCTTCAGATGCTGACTAGATACTTGCTACTTCAGCATACTTTATTGGTTAAAAACAACGGCAAAGCAGAAACACCCCCCCAAGAAGTGAAACTTCAAAATGAATGTGTTTTGACTTTCGCTGTCTAGCTCCTGCAAAAGGCTAGTAAGACCTTTGGTGTGTTACCTCTCACTCCTCCATGAAGGACTCTGACTTCTCATATCAGAGAATGTGAAAATGCCACAGTCTGCTACTGGCAACCAGGAACTAGCAGTTGTTTGTGGCAATCTATTACATAGGTTACAGTTTAAAGCTTTTTATAAGAGTTATAAAGTAGGATGATTGCATCCTGAATTTTTCCTGTCAGAACTATTTACAGTATAGGAGTGGGCCAGCAGACAGGTTCACTTGTTATTCTTAACCCAATGAAAATAGCCTAAGGGGTACAGACATTGTAACTTGGATTGTGGGAAAATTGTAGGCAGAATCTTCACAGCTACAAATCTAAAACCACAGTTACTGAAGTAGTCAGCCACACTCTATCAACCTAGTAGCTCCTAATTCCAGGATAGTTGGCTGGCATGAAGAAAACAGTACATGACATATGCCAGAAGGTTTTTCATGATTGAAAGAAATACTGATTTTTATTTTGTCGATTTCTTCCCGCAAACACTGAGGGGGAAAGATGCCTTGTACTCCCTATAGTGTTGAAATGAAACACTGTCAGGGAAAGTATGAGGTGGCATCATTTGAGGAAGTTTTAGCCAGGCTTAATAGCCAAACTTCTCTTCAGTTCTGTGTGTGAGTTTGTCATTAACCCAGTGCTGGTCAGAACAGGTCACAGCACTACTCCCTCTTGATCTTAACTGTGACAGCTGCCTTTGCCAGGTCTCTTTGTAGCGGTGGGGAGCCTTAATCTACCCTTTCTCTAAGGTTTGACTAAAACGGCTTTGGTTTTAACACTTTGGTGCTGGGTGTTTTTTGGTTGTGTATTTCTGTTGCATACTTTTGGGTTAATAAAACCCCAAAACAACCAAACAACTGCATGAAGCTCTGTCTTCATTCCTCATAAAATACCAACCTACACATGGTATAAACTTTGCTTTTATTATATGGAGGTGGTAAGTGTTCGTTACAAAAAAATACAGCTTTTTAGTTACTGCACTTGAATAAGTGCAAATGAATTTCCGAGTAAACACAGGTGTATTGAAGGTATAGTCTGTGACATGTTGGGGAATTTTTAAAGCATAACCATCATTAAAAGGATATTCATGTTAGTTTTCACTGCTACTTCACATGTGCTGATTCTATTGCTTGTGAAACACCACTTTTTTTGCAGCACAGCAATAATATTTAATGACAATGTTTTTGAAGACTGTTTTCTCCTTCACTTGATTATTTCTAGTGACTTGGTTTTTACAGCATGTCCCTACATACAGTTGTACCACCACAATCTGGGCCGGGTATGGATGACCAAGACGGGAAAGTCTTTAGCTATTGTCACTGCCCAACAACAATAAAACTCTCTCAAGAGTATGATACAGTTCTAAAGTGTTATGTTAAAAAAATTTTAAAAATTAGTTATAGAACAAATCTGAATTAAAACTTGAACATGAAGGAAGACAATGATACTGCCAGGTTTGAAATGAGGTCACTTCAAAACATTCCAGAAAAGCTGTGAAACACAGTTCTGAACTAAGCTCCTTAGCAGCTCCTGTGAGTACTTGTGTAGAGTGTCAAGCAAGATTATGCATTTTCCTCCAGTAGACTGAAATCTGCAGATTTATTTATTAATGCCTATAATCAGACAGAATCGAGCAACCACAAAAAGAGAGGGCTGAGATAGCTTAAGAGGCGGGTAAAGATAAATAGGGTAAGGGAGTCAAAAATCTGCTCTTCTTGTTTTGTTCAAGTCCTGTGCAATCCAGTTTTAAAGGGAGCATCTTATCATTATGCAAGACCATGTCTTTAATCACCCCCTTTTTTGTTTTTTGTTTTTTTTTTTTTAAAGTTCACTACAGCTGAATTTCTAAGACAGTAAGAAGGGAAGGCTGAAAGAGAAAAAGAGAATCATATTTCAGGGGTTTTTTTGACACCTGCAAGAACTGCTTTTTAATGATTAACACTAGTTATCAGATCTTTCCCTTTCTGAAACAGTATCTCAAAGATCTCCTGCTGTTCCCAGCAGTGCCCCACTAATTCAGCTCACTAGCAAAATTAGCAGCAGGAAACAAACCTTCGAAATTTTCATCATTTATGAATAGCATTGTTCATGTGATAAAGGATATGAGCTCCTGCTGTAATTGTTCCTGTGTTAAGAAGGCTGCAAGTTATTTTCTCTCCATCAGTCTTTAAAAGAAAAAAAATAAAAATAAATACACATACAATTAAATAGTGCATTAAACAGCCAACCGAGTGACTAAAAATTTCTTTCACTTTCGAACTCTTCTTAATTTTTTTTTTCCCCTCTCTGAGGGAAAATATTGTACTGCCATTTCTTCACAAACACTCGATAATGCTAAAGTGCTTTGAAGCTGCCACTGGAGAAAATAGTATAACAGATGGAGCATGAATAAACTCACAATACTGTCTCTTTAATCAGAACAAAGGCAATTTTTCTTGGCAAAAATATTTAATATTTAATTCCATTTGCTTATAGAAGTTTGATCCCAGATGAGAACACGAAAACTGAGGTAGAGCTGTATATGCAACAGCTCAGTGCATCTTTATCCTG
The DNA here is from genome assembly GCA_013397755.1 of Cnemophilus loriae. Classification (NCBI taxonomy): domain Eukaryota; kingdom Metazoa; phylum Chordata; class Aves; order Passeriformes; family Corvidae; genus Cnemophilus; species Cnemophilus loriae. Next base: position 70,379 of record VZTF01005790.1, on the reverse strand, counting down.
GCTTTTTATTGGGAAAATTAAAAAAAACTCATCTAGCATGCATTATAATAGCTGTGATAGATCTTGTTCAATACCGATCTAGATTCCACTGGACCCAAAGGAATCTGTGAGTTAGAATCTCAGTAAGATGCTACTACTCTTTTTGCTTTGTACTGTGGAAACCAGACCCTGGCCTTTTCATTTGGTATGACTTTTCTCATGTGTAACTGTTATTAGTGGTTATAGGTGAACTTGCCATTCTGGTATGAAGAGTAGTGTTTGAACCTCAGGTGTATTTCCACTATAAATAAAACATCTGTGTACTTTTATTACCACTTCCTGAGATTCTTTTTCTGTTGGTATACTGCTAAAGATGAGGTTTTAAAGCCTTCCTTTAGACATATCATTCACCACAGCAAATTTTCTAAAAGTCCTTATCTGAAAGATTAAAACAAGCTGGTTTTGATGTTTCAGTCAATCATCTTGCAGTTAAAAGACTTTGGGACATCCACGTTCTCTTCTTCCTCCTTCAGTTTTTAAAAAGATATTATAGTTCTTTTAGTAGAAAAATATAGTGAAACAAGTTTCTGTACATTTTCTATAGACATTTTTACCTCTTTACCTTTTCTAGACAGTATAGAATTTCATACTGAAGTGGCGCTTGTGTTCTTTTGCTCTCAGGCAACAACTGGTCCTTATTAACAACCAAAAGTTGCTTATCTTCCTTATAAAGTTCTGTGCTGCTGTATTTTCACTGTGGATTTGGTTCCCCCTGCTGACTGAGGGCTTCATGACGGAGCTGCGCTACCTGATCACTACTGCTCTTAAGATGTGAGGAGAGAGATACATGGTGAGTCAAGCCTTACAAGTTCAGGCAGTATTATTGCTTCTAAAACTTGGGTAGTGGTTCAGAATTTGACGGGTACGCTCAGTCTGACTTCTTTAAAATTGTTAGAGGCATGATGCTGGAAAGCAAACACTCGGAAGAGGTAAACCATGAACACCGTGTGCAACCTAAATGAGTTTGGATAAAAAGTCACAAAGTTTCATAAAAGAAATATATCAGGGTAGCACAAATAAATGTAATTTCTACCTACATAGGGTTTGTTAGACATTCCTGTATCTAATCATAGGAACAAATGAAAAATATTGTAAACCTGTAATAAGTCTCTTTTTCAACATACTTTTTCAAGTGACATCAACAGTTAGTCAAGTTCTTCACCCCTGTCACCGTTGCATAGAAACAAAGGAAAAGAAAACATATTAAAGAGCAAGTTTTTTGAGAGAACAATAGCATGTGGTTGGTGTGTTTTTGCGTTTTTTCTTCCTGAAGAAAATGTAGGAAAAATGTGCTTGAAATGGCTTTTTTGCAAATGATGCAGTTCAGACTAACTCCAAGTGGAGGACACAATTAGAATCATGCTGTGTGTATTCGCTATGCTGCTACAAAACTGATATCCAAGTCTTTTATAAGCAGTTATAGACCAGCATAGACAGAGTACCAGTCCTCTGCAATGAGAAACCCCATGTTTACACTTATATGGTGCTATGTTCTGCCTTAACATAAGCCTTGAGGAGAAGCTGCAGTAGCACTTCCCACTTTGGGCATAGATTGTATTAAGCTTTTTCTAGCTACTGAATGATTTTTCAATATTTTTTTAATATTTAAACAATGTGTGAATTAGTTGCCTGCTTAAACCGTCTTCTCGTTTTTTCTATACTTCTAGAGAGATTTGATGACCTTTTAAGTCTCTTTTGCTTTGCCTTCTGAATCCAAACACTCCTTTATTTCACCCTTTTCCAGGAAAATAAAAAGAGAAAAAGAAACAAAAACAGGAAAGCACCCCAGACTTTCAAATCATTGCCTTAAATCCACATGAAAAATACAGGGTAAGAGGAGACGTCCAAGAATGACGTCAGAGATTAAAGCCTTAGCCAGTTCAGGATCTGTCTTCAGCATCTGAATAGATGACCTGTCCTATGCAGCCCCTGTAGGTGTGAGACCAATGCCATTAAGACATTGACACCATGACAATGACTTTGGCACAATGCCGGTGCAAGTAACACTTAAGAACATGATGCATGTATTCAGACTGTTACATATAACAAGAGTGTATATTAAGAGGGAAAAATAATGCTACTGGGTCAAACTCTCTGTCCTGGTTTTGCATTAAATTGATTTTGGTGAGGAGGAAAAAGCGCCAGCCACAGAAGTGATTTTTCTGTGAGGAGCACTGAGAGCTTCGTCTGTGCCTGGCGAAACCAATAGCTGGCTGGCTCTGAAGATAGGCACACTGCTAAGCCAATTAGAAAAGCTGGAAATGCTGCTATAATAACATATTTAAGATAATAGAAGCCTTGGGAAGTTCTTGTTTTCTTTTTGCTGCTTTCGGAGAGGTGGCCGGCGGGGAGGGCTGCTGGGACCCCAGCGTGGCCGCTGGGCCGCTGGGCTAGGCCGGGCCGTCCTGGCCTGGCAAAAATGGGTGAAACTGCTGAGATCCTGCCTAGCCGCTCCTGCCGCTGAGCCATGCAGCTGCCACCACGTTGGCCCAGCAGCTGAGATCCTGGCCACTCCTGCCGCCGAGCCGTGCGGCCGCTGCTATCTTGGCACGGCCAGTGACAGACTTTGCGCGCCTGTCTGCTTCTAACCTGCCGCGNTTTGCGTGCCTGTCTGCTCCTAACCTGCCACGCTGCAAATGAAGGGACAGAAAACGGCGGCCGGCGTGGCTTGTGCAGTGCCAGGGGAGTTCACATGACCAACAGAGAGAGAAGCACAGCGAGCGCTTCCCCAGTTTGCAGAGCCTGGATAAAATCAACCTTTCAGCACTGCAGAACTCCACTTGAGAATGGATGAACCTACAGACACCATTCTTCTCCCGAGTCAGAGAAAAGGAAAGTGAGGACATGTGCGGAGAACAACATGGCGACACCAAGGTCAGTGGAGAAGGAGGAGGAAGAAGAGGTGCTCTGGGCCTTGGAGCTGAAATTCTTCTGCAAGCCGGGGTGANGAAAACTGTTTCCTATTCATTAAGTGTATGGGGGGATGCAGCACTCACCTGCAGCCCATGAGAACTAGAGAATTAAGATGCTTAAAAAGCTGTGATTTAACTTGAACAGAGAGAGAGAGAGAGAGAGAGAACTTTTGCTTTCAGAGATAGAAGAAGAGGACCTTTGCTTTTATATTAGAACAGCTCATCCTTAAAAATTGTACCCCATAAACTAATGGCCCACAAAAAAGCAGTTGTGGGAAGACTGCCAGACCATGGGAGGGACTCACTTGTAGCAGGTTGGGCGGGACTGCCACTTGTGAAAATTAAAACCACAGGAAAGACCCCATGGCATGGCAGGAGAGACTCCTNAGTTCTTCACCCCTGTCACCGTTGCATAGAAACAAAGGAAAAGAAAACATATTAAAGAGCAAGTTTTTTGAGAGAACAATAGCATGTGGTTGGTGTGTTTTTGCGTTTTTTCTTCCTGAAGAAAATGTAGGAAAAATGTGCTTGAAATGGCTTTTTTGCAAATGATGCAGTTCAGACTAACTCCAAGTGGAGGACACAATTAGAATCATGCTGTGTGTATTCGCTATGCTGCTACAAAACTGATATCCAAGTCTTTTATAAGCAGTTATAGACCAGCATAGACAGAGTACCAGTCCTCTGCAATGAGAAACCCCATGTTTACACTTATATGGTGCTATGTTCTGCCTTAACATAAGCCTTGAGGAGAAGCTGCAGTAGCACTTCCCACTTTGGGCATAGATTGTATTAAGCTTTTTCTAGCTACTGAATGATTTTTCAATATTTTTTTAATATTTAAACAATGTGTGAATTAGTTGCCTGCTTAAACCGTCTTCTCGTTTTTTCTATACTTCTAGAGAGATTTGATGACCTTTTAAGTCTCTTTTGCTTTGCCTTCTGAATCCAAACACTCCTTTATTTCACCCTTTTCCAGGAAAATAAAAAGAGAAAAAGAAACAAAAACAGGAAAGCACCCCAGACTTTCAAATCATTGCCTTAAATCCACATGAAAAATACAGGGTAAGAGGAGACGTCCAAGAATGACGTCAGAGATTAAAGCCTTAGCCAGTTCAGGATCTGTCTTCAGCATCTGAATAGATGACCTGTCCTATGCAGCCCCTGTAGGTGTGAGACCAATGCCATTAAGACATTGACACCATGACAATGACTTTGGCACAATGCCGGTGCAAGTAACACTTAAGAACATGATGCATGTATTCAGACTGTTACATATAACAAGAGTGTATATTAAGAGGGAAAAATAATGCTACTGGGTCAAACTCTCTGTCCTGGTTTTGCATTAAATTGATTTTGGTGAGGAGGAAAAAGCGCCAGCCACAGAAGTGATTTTTCTGTGAGGAGCACTGAGAGCTTCGTCTGTGCCTGGCGAAACCAATAGCTGGCTGGCTCTGAAGATAGGCACACTGCTAAGCCAATTAGAAAAGCTGGAAATGCTGCTATAATAACATATTTAAGATAATAGAAGCCTTGGGAAGTTCTTGTTTTCTTTTTGCTGCTTTCGGAGAGGTGGCCGGCGGGGAGGGCTGCTGGGACCCCAGCGTGGCCGCTGGGCCGCTGGGCTAGGCCGGGCCGTCCTGGCCTGGCAAAAATGGGTGAAACTGCTGAGATCCTGCCTAGCCGCTCCTGCCGCTGAGCCATGCAGCTGCCACCACGTTGGCCCAGCAGCTGAGATCCTGGCCACTCCTGCCGCCGAGCCGTGCGGCCGCTGCTATCTTGGCACGGCCAGTGACAGACTTTGCGTGCCTGTCTGCTTCTAACCTGCCGCGCTGCAAATGAAGGGACAGAAAACGGCGGCCGGCGTGGCTTGTGCAGTGCCAGGGGAGTTCACATGACCAACAGAGAGAGAAGCACAGCGAGCGCTTCCCCAGTTTGCAGAGCCTGGATAAAATCAACCTTTCAGCACTGCAGAACTCCACTTGAGAATGGATGAACCTACAGACACCATTCTTCTCCCGAGTCAGAGAAAAGGAAAGTGAGGACATGTGCGGAGAACAACATGGCGACACCAAGGTCAGTGGAGAAGGAGGAGGAAGAAGAGGTGCTCTGGGCCTTGGAGCTGAAATTCTTCTGCAAGCCGTGGTGAGGACTATAATATACCAAACTATTTCCCTGTAATTCATGAAGTGTTCACCCGCAGCCCATAAGAACTGGAGAATGTAGATACTAGAAAAGCTGTGATCTGACTTGAACAGAGAGAGAGAGAGAGAGAGAACTTTTGCTTTCAGAGATAGAAGAAGAGGACCTTTGCTTTTATATTAGAACAGCTCATCCTTAAAAATTGTACCCCATAAACTAATGGCCCACAAAAAAGCAGTTGTGGGAAGACTGCCAGACCATGGGAGGGACTCACTTGTAGCAGGTTGGGCGGGACTGCCACTTGTGAAAATTAAAACCACAGGAAAGACCCCATGGCATGGCAGGAGAGACTCCTCTCCCTAAGTGAACTGAAGAAAGAATTTTTTTAGAGGTGATAAACTGACTGAAAATCCCAGGTTTTGTCTCTTTATGTTGTTGGTGGGAAGGAAAGAGGGGCTGGGGGAGGAAAGTGTTCTAAAGGTTCTTACCATTCTTCTTTTAATTCTTTTAAGAAAGTTTTTTTTATACCTTTTAAAGTTTCGAGCCTGATTTGCCCTTAAAATATTCTTATCTCACCCCAATGTACTCTATTTTAACTGATCTTTTCGCCTGCTCTGCTTGATTATAACAGAGGAAGATGAGTAAATGATTTTCGTGAGTGCACTGGCTTTTGGCCAGCATCAACCTGCTACACTCTCAAAGGAGAAGGACACTTTTAAATATATTGTTGTGCAAAGAACTAAGTGAAGAAAGGCATTTCACTTGCAGTTGGCCCAGATGATCCTTGTAGGTTCCTTGCAACTGAACTGCTGTAGTGGGTTGACTTTGTCTGGATTCCAGGCAACCGCTCTCTCACTCCCCTCCGCAGCTGGACAGGGGAGAGAAAATATAATAAAGAGTTCATGGGAAGAGATAAGGATCGGGAGACATCACTCACCCAATACCATCATGGGCAAAACAGACTCAAAATAGGGTTGTGAATTGAATTTATTGCTAACAAAGTCAGAGCAGGATAATGAGCAGTAAAATAAGACCTTAAAAACACCTTCCCCCCACCCCTGTTCCTTCCCATCTCTACCTCCTCCCCCAGAGGTGCAGGGAGATAGTGAATAGACGTTTTAGCCAGTTCATTCCCTGTACCTTCTCCTGCTGCTTAGGGAGAGAAGTCGTTCCCCTGCTGCACCGTGGGGTCCCTCCCATGGGAGACAGTTCTCCTCTCTCCACAGGTGTAGCGGGTTGACCTTGGCTGGGTGCCAGGTGCCCACTAGGCTTCTCTATCACTCCTTTTCCCAATAGGACAGAGGAGAGATTAAGATGGAGAACAACCAGCTGGTGAGATATGGCAGTTTTATTACAGTGAAAGAAAAGAAATAAGTGAGAGTCTGCGCACACATAAGCAAAAGGAAAAGTCAATCTCTGCTTACCATCAGCAAGCGATGTCCGGACATTTCCTGGGAAGCAGGGCTTCAACACACTGAATGGTTCCTTTGGGAGGTAGACGTTGAAGAATCATGAATGCCCCCCACTTTGTTTTGATTTTCTTCTTAAATATGTTATCAAAGTGGCGTTACCACCAGTTCTAATTGGCCCAGCCTTGGCCAGTTGCGTGTTCATCTTCAGAGCCATCAGGGTTTGGCTCTGCCGGACATGGTGGAAGCTTCCACCAGCTTCTCACAGAACCCGCGTCTGTGGCCCCCTCTGCTACCAAAAACCAGGCTGTGCAAAACCAACACAACAGGTTTCCCACAGGTTTCAGAGCCTCCTCTAGGCATCCACCTGCTCCAGTGTGGGGCTCCTCCAGAGGCTGCAGGTGGAAGTCTGCATCCCCATGGACCTCCACGGGCTGCAGGGGCACAGCTGCTTCACCGTGGTCTGTACCATGGGCTGCAGAGGAATTCCGGCTCCTGTGCCAGGAGCACCTGCTCCCTGTCCTTCACTGACCTTGGTGTCTGCAGAGTTGTTCTTCTCACCCCTCTGTCCTCAATTACATCTGTGAATTTTTTTTTTTCCGTCATCTTAAATCTGTTATCAAAGAGATGTTACCACCATTTCTGATGAATGATGTTACCATCATTTTGGCCCAGCCTTGACCAGCAGCACATCCATCTTCAGAGCTACCAGGCATTGGCTCTTCTAGATATGGAGGATGCTTCCAGCAGCTTGTCACAAAAGCCCCCCCCTAGAACCCCACTGTTACCAAAACTTGGCCATGTAAACCCAATACAACTGTTCTATTGTGTTTTGCTAGTTTAACAGAAATTCAGTGCACATTTTTTTGAACACACCTTCTTGGTAAGTCTTCAGAATTCAATTAAGTACTATGTACTCCTGCTGTGCCAAGATAAGAATATCAGAAATTTTAAGAACATGAAGATTTTATCTACACAGCAGGCCTCTTTTTGTTGCTGATCCCAATCCATTTTTCAGCTTTCTTACTATTCCTTCAATCATTCCCTCCAGAAATACATCTAGATTACTCTTGAACTAATTTATATGCTTGGGAGCCACTGCCTTCCTCTATAATATGTCTCTGCAATAAACAGTTTTGTTTTCACCAAATATGTGACTTTCAGCTTTTCTACAGGCATTGTTACCAGATTAATATCAGAGATTTTCTTTAAGGTTTAATCAGCAATCTAACTTAATTTTGCTTTTTTCATTGTCTCTTACATATCTGAAATGTGTTGGTTATTTCAAAATTTGTCTCTGCAAAGAGAATGTGTCTTTATCCTGGTGATAAAACTTATAATAGAAAGGTATCTTGACAGATATTTGAAATATGAACATAGACTTAGTTATTTTCCCCCTGAAGGGAAACTAGACATGTATCTGCATTGAAACAGCAGGGTGAAAATAATTTAAACAAGCAAGTTAAGCAAGTTTGCATGCCTGAACTTGTTGACATTCCAATTTTGTTGTTTTTGTGAGTTGTTTATTTTGCTTTGCTTTGTTTTAGTAGGTTAGCAGGTGCTAACAAGTGACCTCGATGCTAAACATAAAATCAAACCAGCATTTTCAATTAATATTTGTTCTGTAATGGACTCTTTTCCTGGTTTTGTTTATATGTTTGTTTTTTTTTTTTGTCCCCAGAGAGACTGGTTTTCACCTTTAATTTTCCTTGTCAAAGCTTATATCGAAATGAGAACATTCTCTGAATGAGGAGCTCCTACAGAAAGTCAGAGTATGACTTTAACAATATCTTAAGTTGACTCTTACATAGATGTTTATGATGTTCTCATCATGACTACAAAGCTTGGTGAATATTGTTTAATAATGCTTGTTTTTCTAAAGGTACTCTTTACGATGATCATAACTGTAGTGAAGTAAACTTCATCTCACTGTAGGTTCTTTGACAATCTACCCCCATATGAAGTGTCTTTCAAGAAAGAAAAAAGAAGACCTAATATGTCAAGACACCGGTGTTATCTAGCTCTTTCTAAAGCTTTTGGGAAAATACAAGCCAGAAATTTAGATGTTTAGGAGACTCAATATTTTTTTAATGGAAATTTTAATGTTCTATGTGCCAAAACTCTATATAAAGAAACTTCAGAATGTAATGCATTTCAAGTTCCTTGGAGATTTTGTTTATGCCCTACAGTGCCTGTTTAAAGCTCATATGTGCTTTTGTTGTAAAACACTATAAAAATAGATTGATATTAAAAAGTAATAAGTTTGAGTTGTAGACTCAGTCCTTAGTGTTTTACAAACGACAGTTATAATTTACTGTTTGTGGAATGAACAAAAATTGATAATTTGTATTTATGGTGCCGTCTACCCTGTACAGGAATTTTGTTCAAGTTTTCTCCAAGCATGTTCAAGTTGCTTAATTTTTCTCTCTAAGCAGAGAGAAAATGTTCATCTTGCAATATTAATTTTTAAAGAGATAATTTTCCAAGGTTTTCTTTGGAAGGCAGTGGCTGCCAAGCATGTAAGTTTCCTCAACAGTAATCTAGATGTATTTTTTGGAGGGAATGATTTTTATATTTTACAACATAATCAAGAAATGAAACATCTAAGTATTTTATATTTCATTTAGTTTCTGAATGTTGGAAGGTGATTTTGGATCAAACTAAACGACAAAATATCTATGCGGATATGGAAGTATTTGTAAATAAAGTACTAGCCAAGCACTTTGTATAGAGCGAGGACTGAAAGGAAAGTTTCCCATTAGACAGTTTCTCATACTATTGATTCCAAAATGTTTGTGCCTTGACTGTTTCACATTGTGGCTTTAAATTATGATCTTATGACTATATGCAGTTTACATCAATAAAATAGATTTCCATGTTTGATCGCAAATGTTCCTCTGGGAAATATTTTTTTCCCTGCATTGGATTTTACCAAGTCTTCTGTGAACTGAGTATAGAACAGCATTTTGAAGTATTTAAATTCTCAAGAGGCCTTGAAAAGCCAGAGCTGGGTCAATTCTGAAAATCATATTGGCAAATAAGAATGACTTGCACTAAAAAAATTAGTTTTACTCAGGTTCATTTGAATCATTACTTTGAGGTTATAGATTGCACTACAATTTTAAAAAATATTAATACTAACATGAAATCTTTATTTTTAGGTTTTATAATTCAATTTTTGCAGAGATTTTTTAGATCACTTAGGCACTTTACTATAGCGCGATAAATATTTTCCATTTCTGTGCTGCAATTACACACATGAGTATAAATTTGGAGAAAATAAACTGGTCTTTTGCTTTCACCCATTGTTGAAATATTCTTAAATAATAGAGACTTTTTTTAGACAGACATTTTCCATGGATTTTGAAACAGAAATTACAAGGGGACAAACAGAATACTATGTCAAGGTGTTCATAATAATAATGTTCTTGGTGTTGAGTATACTTACAGAAGAAAGGTTTTGAAGTTAGGAAATGTTTAAGTTTCTCTTAATAGTCCTTAAAAGCCATTTATTTCTTCCTTTGCTCTTAACTCTGTGAATTGTTCTTTAAATAACTATTATTAAATTTTAAGATCTCCTTTATTTTGAAACATTACTCCATGCAACTTAAAAAACCACTGAGATATTGAAAACATTTGTCTGAGTACATATAGGGGACCCACTAACAGGCAGTTAGTTGCTGTAGAATTGTAATCTCTGACTGTGCTTTTTTCAGTCCAATTTAAAAAAAAGAAAAAAGGCAGAGAGAACCTGAGGAAAAGGACTAACTCAAATATGAATGATGCAGGAGGAAAGGAGGATTCTTTCTATTAAAAAAAAAAAACAAACCAAAAAAGCTCAAACGAGTAAACAAAAAAACCCCAAAGAAAGAAATCTGCAAACCCCCCCAATAAAATGAAAATTAATCATCCCCAAAAAACCAAAATCAAACAAAAAAACGCCCCTGGAAACAAACCACTTCCTTATTTCCTGCCCTTTTCATTGCTTTTTGAAAGATTATAAAGCAGTAAATAATACAAAAATTTATCTTGTGCCTTAAGATTCAGATTACGTGCCTCAGATTCTTAAGGGTAGTTTTCTGCTGAACTTCTGGTGATGAGTCATGGCTTTTCTCATGAGAAAGAAGGAAAGAAAAAAACCCCAAAACACACTAGCTATAATTCTTTGGAGAGAGAAATAATTTATTTTGAACTGCAGTTTTCATTAACCACAATCCTTTGATGGATAAGATGTCAGCATATTAAGAAAAGCATGGGGATTTGTTACAAAGTTGTATTCAAGATAAGAATATTTGATAAACACAGAGCACTCTTCTGCTTCAAAGCTATTCTTATTGCCCTTCTTTAGGGATAAATCAGATGTTGAATAAACAACCCTTCTTGGCTTTATAATGGAAATATATTATGCCTCTTTCACTATGAAGCATAATTATCCATTGATTTGAGCATTTTAGTTGCCTTTCATGCTTAAGCTTAACTTTGAATATTAAATCATTATTTGAATGCAAAGTTCAGCTGTCAGTTTTAAGCATTTCTTCTAATGAATGACTGTAGAGGGTCAGAGGTTCCCAGATACTAATCCACAGAAATGAAGAGTAAATTAAGTTCTTGATGAGACCATGAAATATGATTTATTTTTCTTTTTTTTTCGGCAAGTCATTGCAGTACTCTAAATTTCGATCGCATCTCATATTACCCTTGAGTTTACTTAAAAACAGATCTTGATACTAGAGAACAACTGCAGAAAATAATTTATGGAGGGATTTGAGTTTGTTTGTCTTCTTCCTACATTTTGTACTAATTAAAAATAAGTTTACTATCGTTAAAAATCCCTGCATAAACCTTATGTAACATTCTTGTAACCTATTTAGTACCTCGAACCTAGAGGGTTTTTTGCATTGATTTTTTTCTGTTTCTTTTTTCTCTCTTTTTTTTAACGAACATGTCTAGAATGAACAGGTCAGAATATATGTATACCTTAGATAATTTCTTGGTTTATCTTTTGATGTATACTATTCTGAAAGACGTATGTCCTATAAATGGACAACGAATTCATATGTTTCAAATTTCTGTAAGTCAATAGAAATTATTTTTATACCCATAGAGAACGGTATGTTTCTTGTTAATTCGCTTTTTAAATGTTATTATTCAGGTGTTAACTAGCAAAAGTATTGTGAGTTTTACTTTAAAATACAGCCTCCCCATGATTTGAAATCTACATTCCATCTCTGCATGTAATTGCACAATAATCCCTCATTTCTATTTAAGCTATGAAAAGGTACTAAAATTGTGAATGTTACGGAAAAACAAACTGAAAACAGAACGTGCATATTAGACTGAATGAAGTGTACTTGCACATCAATCACTTTTCTGAAAAAGGATCTACTACTTTTCCCAGTAATATGAACTATTGTTTTTGTCAGAGACTTTCCTAAAATATCCTCTCTAGAAAGAGTCAGCACTTTTGCTGCACCGTAAATTCTAAGTACGATCAGTAGTGTTGGAAATACTACCTTTTTTTTTTTCTTCATTTCCTCGGTTGTAGTCAACAAATATTTACAGAGTGATATCACCATTAAGTACAGTTATATTGTCGTGTCACCGGGATGTGTGCTCAGTCACTGGGAAAATCTTGTATACTTTGGATCCATTGCTCTTTATTTGCTTTTCACGTAAGAGCAAGCAGTCTCATGCTTTGATATGATTTTTTTTCAACTGTCGGTTGCAAATGACTTCTTATTTCTGCATCTAAATATATAATCAATTATGATTTCATTTTTTTAGTGATAGCTTTATGTCTATCAGTTGAAATCACTACAGGTATGTAATAAATGTTAAAAGTCATAGAAAAAAAGATCACAAATATGGAGATACCAATAACTTTGGATACCTTTTAAACACATCCAATCTTTCTAAATTTGATAACTCTTGTAGTTATAAAAATCAATTAAGGAAACAAGTGTTCTGCATGAATGAAATCCACCTTTGAAATGAAGGAGGAGAAAGTAATAGGAGTAGCTACATTGTTTTATCAGCTTTTGTCTTCAAGCAAAAGATGAACCCAAGAGAAGAAGAGGCAAAACCTAAGCATAAATGAGACAACCACAAGGCATTCAGAAGCCAAGCTGGGTAGGCAAGCAAAAAACCAATTCTTAAAAATTTCTATAGAAGTTTTAAGTACTTGATTTATTTTTTGATCTCTTTGCTTTTCTTTCCAAACTTTGGTTTCTATCCTATTGTAAGACTACTGTTCTGACACCCTGGCACTGAAAGAATTATTACAAAATATTACGTAACTTTAAGGCTATGGGTTCAGTGACTCAAGACTAGAACTCTGACTGCAGTTTTTCAAAGTCAAACACTGTTGAAACGTGGATTTTAAAAAACATTTAAAATGTATTAGTTCTTATTTGTACCAAAAAAAAGTGCTATGAGTATTTTGTAGAACTTTACACTCCTCCAGAGTCACTTACTAATAATACAAAATTTCTCTTCAAATCCAATGAACTTGCTATCAATAGCATCAAAATTACACAGGAAAAAAATGCCTCTAACTTTCAATTGTTACAGGTAAAACATAGTAGTTTTACATAGAAACAGTAGTTCTCACTGATTGAAAGATGACTTTTCTTCTACTTTAAAAAAAAAAATTAGCTGTAGAAATACAGCTCATTATTTATGTACCTCTGGTTTTTTTAGTCAAAGGTGTTGAAACAGCCTTACAAATACAGGCTATGATGTAAACTTTTAATTTGTCTAATAAGCACTTAGGAGTCTAATTAAAAGTTTGTAGTTGGAAACACTCTTTGCTCCTCCACCTGTCCATAACTTACTTGTTTATGTCAGCTCAACACATTTTGGACATGGATACTTGCTAACAATTTTTAAAACTGTTTAACAAACAAGGAATGACAGAGGGAAAAAATAAGCCTTCCTGAATTTCTTCTATAAATGAAAACCCCTTGTAATGCATCACTGAATAAACGGAAGTAATCTTTAAATCATTGCCTTCTTATTTTCTAGTATGTATTCACAAATTACTTTCTTCAAAAGACAAGATGGGTGATAAAACAATTGCCTGTGCAGCAATGGCATAGTTGACAAATGCCAGGCAAATGTGGCATGTTTAATTCAAGTTCTGCATTATGTTTGATTTCGATACATCAGATAAGTTTTTGAATTTATCTTATAATGTCTGCCTATTTGGTTTTTAAAATTATTATTTGTTTCATTTTTAAAATTTAATTTAATTTAATTTTATTTTATATTAGTGTCTTCTATGAACTGTTAAGGATGAACAGAACTGTTGTGCAATGGACATGCAATAGATGCACAAAGACTGGTCCACTTCCACTGTAAATCACTTTTAGTTGAAACACACAGTTTCATTAAAGTCAGAATTTATGGTCATTCTTTTAAAGGGAAAAAAATAATACCATTAAACCTTCTTAGATTAATAATAAAAATAAGGAAATATAAAGAAGGGAAAGTGGTAAAGAATTCAGGTTTAGCAAGCTCTACAAAGTACTTGGCTGGTGCAGTAAATGCCCTGAAGTGGTGTTAGTTGCAGTCCACACAAATTACCTCATTTCTATTATCATGCCTCTAATGGAAATTCAAGGGTAGAAATGTATTCGTATGTTAAAGTTGTTCATGAGAAAATAACATAAGACCTGTATTCCGTCCTGTTGAAAAGAGTGAAGAGGTCAAAGCTGTTAATTACTGTTGATAAACATTGTTCCTGTGTATCTTTTTTTTTTTTTTTGTTAACTGGAGCTGCAAACACTAGGCTATTGTCTATAAAAATGTCCACTATTCTTTCTACTTCAATTTTTAATGTTATTGCAGAATGCTTTAGAAGTACCAGGAATTAAATGAATAATAATTCTGTTATTAATGAGGGAGTTGAAAGTTTGTTTGCAATTTGGCAAATATCACCTTGTATAAAAAAATACAGATTCAGTGCAGTAAAAACCCTTACAACCCAAGAAAAACCCCTCCAAACAGACAAACAAAATCAAATTAAAGCAATGCAATATGCAGTGTGCTTTTCATGCCTGTTATGCATTTCTAGACATGAGAAAGATTGGGTTCTGCCTTCCAGCAGTTTTCTAATTAGCCTCAGAAAACTCTGTAAAATCAAGTGGAAAATATAGCATATATGTTTTCTCTGAAATAATCCTAATTGCTTATTTGCAAAGCATAATTGTATTCCAAAAGACCTAAAACTTTCTGTGTCCTCCCACAGAATGGAACATTGTTGGCTTTAATTAAAAATGTTTTTCTTGTCTTGATGAGAAATTATGAGAATGATGCAAAAAGATTGTTAGCGATGGATTTTGTTTCAGTTCTCAACAGCAATTTCTTTGATTAGTTTTGCTTCAAGATTTTTACATGAAATCCAATTTGTTAATCTGTGCAGGTCCCATGTATGGAGTCAGGGTTGAGCATTTAAATTCTCAGCTCCTTTAGATCTGTTTACAAATTTCATTAAATATTTTATATTTCACCTACATAAACTATTGACCAGTAGTATAAAATAACAATCATTTCACCCACAGAACAACACAATGTGTAGCAGAAATATTTTGTTTGCAAATTTATAAGAGTTACTGAAGAAACCTTTTGGAAGACTTACTCTCTTAAGCATGACAACTTTCTTAATATAGCTGTTTGTAGCTTTTGGGATTTTTTTTTTTTTTTTAAATTCACCTGAACCTCTGAAGCTGCAATGCTTTCCTGCTTTATGTTATCTGGCAATGTAATTAGGTGCTCAAAACAAATAAGATACAATTACACTTGCTGTTTCAGAGTATTTAAAAACATATAAACTGTTTCATTGAGTCAATAAACATTGCTGCAATTCCTTTAGTTAACAAGTTACAAACTTGGCATTAACATGGCAGGTTAACCAATGCCGTTTTCAGATTTCACTTTTTTCTAGTGCTTTGTATGACATATTGGAAACTTACTGGAAAAGGAGGAATGATATCAGGCTGCCTTGAAATTCTTTGTTTTAATGATACTTAAAAGTTCTACTGTTTCAGATAAAACACTTGTCAAGGAAGCTTGCTGCTGTTAGTGATGTTTCAGAACTGTTTTCATGCTGTCATTGATAGAAGTATGGTTCTGCAAAGCCCAGATAATATAAACATTTTAAAATATTTAAAATATCAGTGCTTCCTGTTGATGTTAGCAATCATAGATGGATTATACTTGAGAAGTAGCAGTTCAAGATTTTACATGAAAAATGGGTTTTATCCTTGGTAGCAGTGATGAGGCTTTCAGGCTTTTTAATCTGTAGTAAAAAATATTGTTCTTAAAAGCAAATCATATAGTTCCCCACTCAGCCCTCAAAAATTCGAGCCTGTATGCATACATAAGGGAAGAAAGCTAGGTCATTGCCTTTAATGGGAGACTTTTAGTTTTAAACTGGTTTAAAACACATTATGGGTTTCTTTTCATTTTGTTTTGTACAATGAAGTGTTTTAAATTGTTACCTGCACTTTGTAGTAGCTTCATAATGCTGAGTAATTTTCTTCTTAGAAAGTGAAATTGTAACACGAGGGCCCCTTTATTTGTTGGGAAAATAGACGATGTTCTTAAAATGTAGAAATTCTAACTTTATGTCAGTTTAAATGCCAGTATAGCATTTTTATGCCAAATATTGAAGGCATTTTTACCTTGGGATATAATTGTTTCTGTGTGTAGCTTTTTGATGGTGTTTTTACTTCTTTTTTTAATTTGTCCTCTCATTTTGTGTTTTACTATCTCTTCTCTATGTAAATGTCTTTTCCTTTATTCTTTAGAAGAACTTTTAGATCAAACAGCTAACGACTTTTGCTAACAAGGCTGTAAGTCTGCATTATTTTGCTATGTAGCACTACTTTGATGTCAACTTCTCTCTTACCATTCCACATCAATGATAGATATAGAAGAGGATGTATTTTTCACTAACCCAAAACATGTTGCAAGATATAAAAATTGTTTTTTCTAAAACTTTCAGAATTCAGCTCTCAAAGAGTGAACTCCTTCGCTCAGTCAGGAATAAGTAATGTTTCTGACCGATAGTAAAAGCTCCCTTAGTGACTTTTCTGAAAGGCTATAAAACCTGATATTAAGAGACTACTGCTTGGACTTGAAGATAAGCTCTTTGTTGTGCCACATTAAAGCCTCAACCAGCTAGAAAAAGCTAAGCTTATTCTGCAAACTCGAATAACTGTTGTGATGGCACTATTTTTAAGATGAGACTACTGCTTGTCAACACATGGATCTTTGAAATTAATTTCTTTTAGGTAAGATGGGTGGTATTTCTTTTAATTTTACGTAAAAACTGAAAACAGTATGCCAAACCTAAGAAAAAACCAAAACAAAACCAAAATAAAACCATCTCACCCCAACTTACCAAAAAACCCAAACAATTTAAACCACCACAAAATTGATCTTCTGCATGAGAGGTGCTAATTTAAGGAAGATTTTATACATACTAGCAGCCTGCTAAAAGCTGTCTTCACTTGAAAATAGTATTAATAATACTTCTTGAGCTTAATAAAAGTATTTCTTCAATATAGCATAGCTTTAACTCAATTTCCATGACTATGAAATGTTTTGGGTTTCTTTCTGCAGGTTGTTGCATTTCTTCTGAAATTTGTTGTGCAGAATTAGCTCACATCAAGAAGAGATAGCTTCAATAATACTTGTAATCCCTATTCCCAGGAGTCTGCAGTGGGCAGAGTATTTCCACAACCCCTTCAGTATTCTTTACTCGTTGAAGAAACCGTAGAAGTTAATACATTAATTTTCAAAACCAGTATTGAGCCTGGTATATGCCTATAGAGCTCTCACTGGATGAAGGGCAGAAAAAGAAAACGCTGGACTGGAAAACTTAAAATGTTGGTTAATCTTTTATATTTCTTGCTCTGTTTTGGAGTGGTGAGGGTTAGGGAAAAAAATTGTCAGGTTTGAAGGAGTAGTATGCCTATATTAAGAACTATTGTTTTATATAAGTTTAATTATAGCCTATATTTTGTGAAAGATACATGTCTGAATAGTAGGTTGAGTTGCTGAGTATCACACAGATTTTACATTTCCCCAGTCACAGAAATATGTGCATGTTTTAGACAGCAGTTCAAGCACTGAAAATAATGTGCTTTCCTTGCACGCCATTTAGGTCTAGTCAAACTTAAAACCATTGAGGTCTGCAAGAAAAAAAATACCACTATTGAAAATGAATCAAGAATTAAAAAAAAAAAGTCAAAGATAAGTTCACCTGTGACATAATATTTCTAGTACATATGCATAAATATTACTGTATGGTTATTAATTACACAATAAAGTGTTATAATGCTACACTGATGTAAATATAGATTTCTTATGCTTGAAAATAATAAATCAAAGATCTTCATTTGTATAAAAACAATTTGGCCTAGAGTCAAAGCAGATCAAAACATCCAATATTGCTTCTATGTCCTTTTTCTGTTATTCAGTGTCCGATAGAGTTTGATTCTGAAAGCTGCTGAGCTGCCTGAAATCAGTCTCACAAGACAATTCTAAGTGCGGCAATAACCACGATGCTACTCTTGAGTCCATGATTATTTCCTCTAGAATCCACAATAAT
Organism: Cnemophilus loriae; assembly: GCA_013397755.1. Lineage (NCBI taxonomy): Eukaryota > Metazoa > Chordata > Aves > Passeriformes > Corvidae > Cnemophilus > Cnemophilus loriae. The sequence goes on along the minus strand of VZTF01005790.1, from coordinate 52,260 downwards.
CTCTGCTTCTTTATTTTGCAAGGCTGCTCATAACAGCTGACTATTAAAAAACCTGAGAAACTTCTACTCTTAATGTGAATTTAGCCTCCTAGAAATCACTAGGAAACACTCCCAATACAAATGCTCACAAACGGTCACCCTGTAAGATTGACTTTGGACATGAAGAAAATTCAGTAGTTTTAGCTTCATTAAAAAAATCTTGGCTTTTTCTGCAACTTGTACAAGCGTTTTTGAAACAGAAGGGAGAGCATGTAGTGACTGGACAAAAAGGAATAGCTTTAAACTGAAAGTGGGTATGTTTAGATCAGATATTAGGAAGAAATCTACTGAGGGTGGTGAGACACTGGCACAAGTTGCCCAGAGCATCCTCATCCCTGGAAGTGTTCAAGGCTGGGTTGGGTGAAACTTTAAGCAACCTGGTCTATGGCAGGTGGGTTGGAACCCTTTAAGGATTTTTAAGGTCCCTTCTGAACCCAATCTGTTCTATGACTTTATGCTTCTATACTGAATTTTTGAAACATGATTTGCATCTGACTTTGCAGATTAAAGAAAATGGTCTTAACATTAGTGGTAGCACATACAGAAACAAGAAATGTGGTTACGTTTTATATTAAATGTGAGTTTTATATCAAATGTGACACTCTTATTTGGGATAATTTCCCATGTGTAGATATTGATTCTGCCAACAGTGAAATTTCTTCAAATATTATGAATCACTTTTGACACTTTTAAACAGGCATAAAATTGTGTTACATTTCTTAAACGTTAAACATCAATTAGTTCCATGTACTCAATCCCCCTGAAGTAATTATACCTGTGTAAAAAAACCTTGCAGAACAGTCAAGGGCTGTGCATACTTTACAGTCCAGAGAATAATTGTTTTGCATGGTAGTGTCAGGAAATGTTAAGTGATTCTGAGTTGACTGTGCTTGCTGTTGTCATTTTTTTTTATTTTTTATTTTTTATTTCTTTTAAGTACTTCTATGGAGGGCAAGGGAAAAAACAAGTGATATACACAGAGATAAAAAGAATGTTGGCAGTTCTGGCCTCAGTAGTTAAAAATAAATCAATAACCACTGTTTTCTATGGATATTTTTCTGGGAGACTCAAGTTTACTATGGTGGGTTTGTGTGGTAAGTTTTAGGTAGTGGAGGGGGAGTACAGGGGGTCTTCTGTGAGAAGCTGCCAGGAGCTTCCATTAAGTCTGATGGAGCCAGTACTGTCCAGCTCCAGTATGGACCCAGCACTGTTAGTTTTTATCTATCTATCTCATATTTTTGGGATTTGTATATCTATCTGTGATTTATTACTTGTTCCATGTCTTGCCTCTGGTTTCTATACTCATAAATGAGATACTGTGCTCCCGATATATGTGTACCCTTACATTCCCCACATCCTTACAGTTAAAATATACAGACATTTCAGTGGTCAGAAGCGGAAAATCCACAGTGAGGTAATGACGTAAAATATAGTAGGAGTTGCAAAAAAAGAATAAAGTCTGGGTTGCTTGAATAGTGTTCCAGCTTCCAAGCCATCCTTAATGATGTTATTCCCTTCCCAGTGGTACTAATTGAAGATAAAACTGTGTAACTTCTGTGGATTGTAGTCTCAATTTCCATATCTCAACAGTCTCAGAAAGCTCAAGGATTAACTTTTTGTATGACATTTATGAAACCAATTAAATGATACGCTAATGATTTTTACCTTCCCTGACCCTTAATGCTATATTAACAGTACCTATTTATTTCCCTATCTTACCTACTTTAGGGATCCATCTAATAATCTATTAGAAAGACGCTTTCTTCAGATGTCATAATACCACCTATGGTAACTACTGAGCCAATATTTCATTACAGATTATAATGTTGTACTTCAGCATTGAATGCCTTTGAATTTTCAGCATTTTAATGAGGATGATTGGACAGTCTTGTAGTCTTATCTTTTAGCGTCTTAGGAAAAATAATAAGTTCCAAAAGAAAGCTGGGGAAACTCAGGTAAAATCATCACAACATAGTGGTATTACAGTACATTCATTATAGTATAACTCTAGAAGCCCTTCAACTAGCTCACTATTACTGGCACTGTAGATTTTTCATGACAGATCCATCTATTTATTTGAATAACAAGAGCTTAGAGTTATAATAATAAACCAAAATTATAAAGAAAACAATATATATGGAATTTTAAAAGTAATGTAATTGTTTTCTTCCAGGGCACAAACCAGCATCTATTGAAAGCTGGAATAAAACTTTCCCTGGAGAGAAGTTTTCTCATAACTGCCTATTGCTTTTCTTCACCTGATATTGCTGCATACTTCTAAAGTGGTGAGCCCAGGGTACCTGATGTATGCTAATATCCCCAGATTGTTGCCCAAGGCAGCCTTTAGACTCTTTAACATTATTGCTATGTCACAAAAGACAGCCAGTGATCAGGCTGGTTCATGATTATGGAAATGACCAGTGCAATAAGTAGAAGTTAAGTGTAAAATAAGCCTTTTTTTTTTTTTTAAGAAGGAATTATGTGAATGACTATAGGGAAAAGAACTAATGAAGGTCTAGATCAGCTGCTGAAGTCAAAACACTGCCTAAGGAGACAGTAAACTGTTTTCTTTCTTTTTTTTCCTTTTGAAAATGTGGAGGGAACCATGTTCATCTTTGTTACAAAGAGTGTTTAGAGAGCTTTCTTTAGATGCACGTTGCCCTTAAGATTATCTTTATTTTTCATAAGCTCCTTGTCCTATCAGATGCAATAAATTATTCTTATGTTTCCTCTCATTGTTTTGTAGCATTAAGCCTCTAGTGTTTGTGTGTAGTTAATCCTCTGCAAATTGAATTTTTTGATCATTGCTCCCAGTATGGAGTTTCTTGCCTAGTGAAGAATCATGTGTGGGCAGGTAAGTACACTGAAAAAGGGCCTTTTTGTCATTGAGTGGTTTTTCATCACTAATTTTTCCTTGTATAATGATATGCTTCTCTATGATTTTAATTTGAATACTCTCAAAGGCAGAAAGTCTCCTAGCTGAATATCACTTCATGGTGTTTTGTGTAAGAAACAGTAATTAAAAATTATCTGCTGTCAAATTGTGGTACAAATTGAGTACTAATAGAAACCCCATTTTCCTTTGTGATTTTTTCTTCATTTTCCTTATCCACACTTTTTTCATCCTCTATAGGTCTTAAATATAACTCTGAGTACTTACTGCCTTAGTGGACCACAATTGCCCAAATATAAAGGTTTTAAAAATATTTTTGGAAATAAATGATGAAAAGACTCTTTCTTTAATACCACAGTATTTTAAAAATCTGAAATGAAGAATAATATGTTATTCCATTTTTTTTAAAGGAAACATTACAGAAACATAAAAGTAAACCTGGTACATAGCAAACTCACAGCTTTTTCTTGTAAAGCACTTATATTCCCAAATCGACTATTATTTGTCGTGTCTTCAGGCCTCTCCTATGTGACAAAAGGAATGAAATAGAATTTGGATGAAAGAGCTTTGTGTGACTAAATAATGTGAGCCAATGAACATGTCAAGGTATTTATAATTGAGATGGATAACAATAGAAATAGTTGATATGAGAATGCCCTTTAAAATATTTATAATTTTTTTTTAAATTCCATATGACTCATCATGTTTTCTGCAACCTATGGATGTGTAACTGGTGCTCCATTGCTTCACCACAAAAATTCAAATTACAACTTTTTTTTAACTTATTACAAAACTATGTTCATGCATTTAGTAGCTGTATAGATAATACCATGTCGTTTTGGAGTAGTCAGCCTAGTGACACTGAGGGAAATCCTGAAAGATGGGTGAATGGTGTTGGAAAGGCTGAGAGATTAAATATGAATAGGATTCAAAACTATAGTAGATCAATTTATCAGTTGATTAAAAGTTGTAAATAAGAATTGTCTTGCTTTGTCATAGTAAGAATATTAATAGAAATAATTATTGAATTATTGACAGTCTAAACATGTTTATATGTTTGAAAGGCGTTCAGTACATTTTACAATTCATGAAGTAGAATGTTAGAAAATAGTTTTGAAGATTACTTATCCTGTAGGCCCATCTGATTGTGCAGATGTTGGTCTTTTGTAATTATTTATATAAATTTTAATTTTTATGAAAATGTTTTGTGACAGTTCTTTAGGATAAAAGATTTGTTTGCAAGAGCTTATGGTCCTGGTCCATGTAGTACTTAACAAGATGATAAAGGACTTATATAAGGACTTTTTTTTTCTCCTCAGTGTGTTAACAAAAAGACTACAAAACTTTGAAGAAAAAGGTCTTGTTATTACTTTCATGAGATATCTGTGTGTCAAATATTAATGTTGTGTCAAATAGTCTTTTTGTCCCATATTTTTGTCCACATTGCAATAAAAGTTGCAATAGTATTATTTTACTCTCTATTTTTGTGTTCAGATGTGGCTCTGCCTTAACAAACGTTTGTTGTGTTGCTGTTATAGAAATAGTGTAATTATAAAAATAACATTACTCTGCCATCCATGGCATAGACACTAACAAAGACACTATTCCTGTCCTTCAAGATTTTATCACTCAGCAAGTACAGTATTTATTCTTATGTGTTGGAAAGAACCAGAAACAACCACCTAGATCATCATGTTCACAATCCTGCAAAAAACTATATAAAAAAAATTAAATATCCACAAGAACTCTTTTCTTTGCCCTTCCACAAAGATAATTCTCTTTTATTGCAGTATTAGTAACTTTTTTTCACTGATGATGCAATGTCTTTAACAGTTCTTAACAATGCTCCATGTTTTTCATTATAGTAATGGACATTGTATTGTATTGGAAAAAATTTTAGTGACTTGGTCAGGGACAAGTGAAACACAATGGATTGGCTGAAAAGCTATTGTCTCTCTGTCCTTCTTGGAAATTAAATTCCAGTTTTGATTAAAAAAATTTAAATATTCTTTGATAAATGTAATTCTGTTACAATTTAAACTTTGAGAAACTGACACATAAATGATTAGACTTACTATGACTTACGCAGATTTGAAGATGGCTAATCCAAAGAAAAAATGGAAAAGAATAATGGAATTACAGATGTGACTATGTCTTTTCAATTTTAAAAAAGCTTTATTTCTCTAATTCCATACACATGAATAGGAAATCAGGCCCTTTTAGTAAAAGTAGTAAGTGAAGGGTGTAGTAAATTTTTTTTTTTTATTTCTAAAGATTTTTAATAGCTTCTTCTCTCTTATACTAATAATCAAGAGAAATATATCATCATGAAATATTTGGATTTATTTTTTATTTATACATATACACAAATTCTTTCTCTCGATTGTAAATTAGAATAAATGCAAGAATCAAATAAACTTATTTTTATGTAATATATATTTTATAGGAAGAACACTTGCAAAAAAAAAAAGCAATTTTTTTCCACTTTTCCTGTTTTTCTGTCCCTCAAATCTTCACATCCTTTGCTTGGGATGCAGAGGGAGTTTCAGAGCAATCCAGTAGTACAAAAACGTATAAAATACTTTTTCTGTTGGGAATTCTGACAAACTCAAAGAGAAACTGGGTAGCTTTTGTTTCAAATACTCTTTCCAGAATATCAAAAAAGTAATATATATCAGCATCCTTTCTAAAGAATGCATTGATTTAAGTACATTCTTGGTGGTGTAGGTATTCGGTGAAACTTGAAGTCTGAAGTTTCATTGATTTTCTTGTTTCATGAAAAACCTTTCATGACTTGGTAAATTAATTCCTAAGTGGTCTTTTCCTGCTCATTATTGCACTTGGAGTCATGAAAAGCCTCTATAATGGGACAAATTTTGTTTCTACAGTGCTATAGAGACTTGTTTGATCTGCTTTATAAAATCAGGAAAATTATATAGGAATACCTCAGTTATGTTTTGTAGGCTGCGATAGTGCTATTAGTAACATGGCTGATGTTATTTATCCCAAGTCTTTCAGGCCCTGTTAGATGAGCCCTGCAATATGAGAAACAAAGCCTATAGAAAAATATTGGTAGTTTACTACCTGTTTCATATCACAGAATCACAGAATCACAGAATCACAGAATGAACTAGGTTGGAAAAGATCTTTAAGATCATCTAGTCAAACCTATGACCTAACACCTCCTCATCAACTAAACCATGGCACCGAATTCCACATCCAGTCTTTTTTTAAACGCGTCCGGGGACAATGACTGCACCACTGCCCTGGGCAAATGATTCCAGCATGCAATCACTCTGTCAGGGAATAATTTCTTTCTAAAATCTAACCTAAACTTCCCTTGGCGCAGCTTAAGACTGTGTCCTCTCGTTCTGTCAGTTTTCGCCCGGGAGGAGACACCGATGCCCGCCTGACTCCAGCCACCTTTCAGGTAGCTGTAGAGAGTGATAAGGTCACCCCTGAGTCTCCTTTTCTCCAGGCTAAACAACCCCAGCTCCTTCAGCCATTCTTCATAGGGCTTGTGTTCCAGACCCTTCACCAGCCTTGTTGCCCTCCTGTGGATGTGTTCAAGAATCTCAATATCCTTCCTAAATTGAGGGGCCCAGAACTGGACACAGTACTTAAGGTGTGGCCTCACCAGTGCCGAGTACAGGGGAAGAATGACTTCCCTGGTCCTGCTGGCCACACTATTCCTGATCCAGGCCAGGATGCCATTGGCCTTTTTGGCCATCAGGGCACACTGCTGGCTCATGTTCAGTCAGCTGTAGACCAGTACCCCCAGGTCCCTTTCTGCCTGGCCACTGTCCAGCCACTCTGTCCCCAGCCTGCAGCGCTGAAGGGGGTTGTTGTGGCCAAAGTGCAGGACTCGGCACCTGGGCTTGTTGAACTGCATGTTGTTGGACTTGACCCATCTATCCAGCCTGTCCAGGTCCCTTTGGAGAGTCCTCGTATCCTCCAACAGATCGACACATGCTCCCAGCTTGGTGTCATCTGCAAATTTACTGATGGTGGACCATCAGTCCATCTGGACCCCTTGTCCAGATCATCAGTGAAGGTATTAAACAGACCTGGCCCCAGCACTGACCCCTGGGGGACACCACTGGTGACTGGCTGCTAACATGCAGCACCGTTCACCAGCACTCTCTGGGCCCGTCTCTCCAGCCAGTTCTTAACCCAGCAACGAATGCACCTGTCCAAGCTATGGGCTGCCAGCTTTTTCTTTTTTTAACTGTATTCCCGCAATCTTTCATGAACATACGGATATTTGCTGTAATTGTATTTCTGTTATGTTTGAGTAGTCACATAAAATTCTGCATGTGAATGACCATTTTTATGACCTTCCTAAGTTTCTTTCTTGTACTTTGTACAAAGATCTTTCAAATCAGTGGAAATACTATGTCCAAAGATATCTAGAGTAAATCCTTGCTTTCTGTGGCTGTTTCAGAACAGTCACTTCTGAATAATAAAGTTACCTGCAGTTGCTGCAGTTTGTTGAAATTATTGTGTCAATAAAAGTCTGTTCACTGTCTTTCAGTGTCACGACTTAGATATTTATGTGTTTGAGAGCAGAGGAACAGAAACCTGTTTCAGGCATTATCATTAGTGGTAGGACACTGAAAATTTTCTAGGATTCAGTAATAAAGTTAATCTGAGAAATGTCCCATAGACATCAAAAAGTGAAGTAGACTGTTATTGCAGGTATCAAAACTGATGTAGTGCTGAAGCGTGTGCTGGCAACTCTGAGGAAACAAGGAAGAAAAGGGAGGAAATGGGAAAGGGGATGAAAACTATTCCATTTGTAGTGTTGAAATTGGAAAAGAATGTGAGAACAAAGCTGTGAAAAGGAATTTGACAACATGTGGCTTGAAGAATGTAGATTTCTTTCAGAAATGGTGATACATTATTGATGACAGAATAAGTGTCAAAATAGGAGGATAGATGTAAAATAATACTGTCAATCTGGTATGTAGGGCCTGGGCTATTCTAAAGAAAGATGTTCAATAGAGAACACTATGAAAGAATAAAAAAACTCTCTACTGAAATACTCGAAAATATATTTCAGAAAAATTTAGAGGTAACTAAATGCATATAGCTCCATCAGTTTTTCATTCGAATGAAATGTCTGGAAACTGAAAGATGTTTATATGGGTTAGCTGAGAAGAGGAATGCTGTGCCCCTCCTGCTTTTTTATTGCTTTGAGGGCACATCTTTCAGTTCCACTTTTCTGGCAGTCTGCTGTTAACAAGCCCCCTTCAAATATGTCTTCCTCATAGATTCCATAAACTCAAAGATTTTCATAAAATGGCCTAACCCTGCCAAACTAATTCTTTTGGCTTAACTAACAGATAGTATGCTGAGGGGAAAAAAACCTGCCACAAACCAAACCACAAGATAAAACATTACTCACATTTTAGCTTACATCACACTTTTCAACAGATTGAGAATTTACCCATTTTTAGACTCTGTAGTTCTTTTGACTGTGTTTATCTGGACCTCCAAGTGCTTTTGTATTGGACATCAAAGGCTGTCTACAAAAGCCTATCAGACATAGCTTTTCCTCTTTCTCTGGTTTTGGGAATCCTGTTTTCTAATGTGCAAACAATTATGTATTCAATTCAATATGACAAGATACAACAAAGATAAGGTATAGAGTTTGCTAGCACTAGAACTATGTATATTTACTTTTCATATTGCAAAGTTATGCAATAGTAGGGTACTGTAGCCTCTACTGCTGTATTGGAGCTGAATCAATGGGTGGCATTTTACACCTTTTAGCCACAGTTTATTAACACAGTGGAGGTAACTAATTTAAAAGGTCTCAGATCCCTTCCAATGAAAGGAAAAATTCTGTGTACTGCCTTAATTAAAGGCAAATAGCAATGCAGTGCTTCAGTTACAGTCTAGGGGTTGGTTGTCATCTGTTAGTTTAAGTTTCTATGGATTTTGTTGAAAACCATGGAATATTTTTTACTGCTATTTTTTAAAATGTGTCAAAACCAGCCAAAAACTTCCTGCTCTGTCCTGAGTATAGAAGAGAGTGTCTCCACTTCCCGAAGGAGGAGTAAAAGGCAGAACAGAGTCATGCATTGTACTTTATCACAGTGATGTAGGGAAGCAATGAGAACTTTTTTGTCTCTTTGTGTATGCTGCTCGTCCTCATTTTATCAAGCTTGGAAAAAATTCTCCTGTCTACTTTCAATTTTCCTTTTTTCACTCTGGTGCTGTTTTTCATTCTTATGTCCCATTCACCTTTAAAACAAATACAAATGAAAGAAAGGAAAGAGAAATGTGCAAAAATGGCAACTGTCATGTTTTAATTCAGAGGAGGTGACAACTCTATACAATATTCTTCTCACATAGGTGATTTCTGTTTATGATTATGCCCTTGCTAACAACAACTTAGGAGGAATTTTTTTGTTATTTATTTTGTTTTACTTTAAAGTTCTCTTGTAGTCCAGACTGTGATGAATGTTCTGGGAAGGTGCCTGTACTATAGTTTTTTATTAATATCAGTTCAACTAAAATTATGAAATTATAACAATATTGATATTTTATTTATGCAGATTGAATTTCCTTGTTTTATTATTTTTGAAAGTGATGTGGCACAACCAATCAGAACTTCAGTAGTGGTACAGGAGGTTTGTTTCCTTCTATGTCAGAATTAAAATAATAATCTAGTTTGTTGGAAGAAAAACTGTTATGGTAAGGATTGTATTCTGCTAAGGAATGTTTATTAAGGATTCTAAGGCTGATTTTCTTGAACAGAGTTTGTGTAATCTCTCTTAACACAGATGGAAATCTTTGCCATCTGTCTTAATGGAAGACCTTATTCTTAAAGCAGGTAATTTGTGTGCACTTTTTGATTCCTTTTTTTCTTATGTTAAATTTAAAGGCAAATCAGCCTGAACCATAATTTTAAAAATCGTTTGATAGAATTCCCCACAGTAATGCCAGAGAAGTAAAAGTACAGAGTAGATTCTTATCTTTAAGCAATTTAAATAATCATAGAATGGTAGAAAATTAAGGGTTGGAAGGAATCTTAAAGACCATCAGTCCCCACCCCCCTGCCACTTCCCTCTAAACCATGTTGCTCGAGACCTTATCCATCCTGGCTTTGAATAGTGCCAGGGATGGGCCATCCACAACTTCCCTGGGCAATCATTTCCAGGGTCTCACCACCCACACAATATAGAATTTTTTTCTTATATCCAACCTAAATTTCCCCTCTGTCAATCCCCATTACTCCTTGTCCGGTCACTCCAGTTCCTGATCAAGAGTCCCTCTCTGGCTTCCTAGATAATGGATGTGTGTTATGAGGTCTCCATGCCACCTTCTCTTCTCCAGGCTGAACAGCCCCTACTTTTTCAGCCTGTCCTCGTATCAGCTGGTACTCCAGTCTCCTTATCAACTTTGTGGCCTCCTCTGGACTTGCTCCAACAGTTCCATGTCCTCATGCTGGGGACAGCAGAACTGTAGGGAGCACTCCAGGTGAGATCTTAGCCACTTTTTTATCCACTAGGTCGTCCATCCATCAAATCCATGGCTCTCCAATTTAGAGACGCTAACATTGAACTTCGGATGTATTCTGTTTTACTAAAACCGCTGCTTTATGACTTTTGCTCTTATTTGAATAAACGCTATTTTCATACTTGGAAAAATAAAAGAAAAAATCATTCGGCATTGACTTTACACAGTTCCAAAACTCCACAATTATACTGTGAAAGACATAGGAAAATGGAATACAAGAATAATGGGGAAGAAAAAAAGAGGAGAAAGTCATATCAGGAGTGGGGGATGGCAGAGTGTGAGACTGGTGTTCAGATAGTCTCAACAAACTTGATTATAATACATTCTCAATGATAAACGATTGTTTTGTTGAGGTGACTTGCTTTAGAATTTTTGCAATTTTTTTTTTGCCACCCTCCTTAAAATTAACAATGTTTGTGGATTTTAATGCCAGCAGGCTTCAAGTTTAACTATTCTCAGAATACATATTATAGGATACAGAGGTCATAGGTCATGAAAATATTTCTAAAAATTCATGGTAAGCCTAAAAGAAAGCATTCATTTTAAAAAGACTTGAGAAATTATAGACCTCAAAGACATTTAAAGAAGATGGGATGTTAAAGAGTAGGCAGGAGAGGAAACATGGTAGGATTGTGAATAGAAGCAGAAAATCAATACAATTAAAAAAAATATGGTGGTTATATTCAGTGATTACTTGAAATCAGTGTATCTTTAGGGAGAACACTGTTTTGTCTTCCTATCTCATGTGTGTAGCAGTATTTTGTGCATTCGTAGAAAACTAATATAGCTCAAGATGAATAAGAAAACTGCCTAAAAGAATCCTGCTTAATCATTCTAGGCTGGATTTCATATCAGGTCCAAAGCTGAACTCTGGAAAATGCTGATATATGCAACACATCCGATTTTGCTAAAACATTAAACTGGCTCTCCTAAGCACCTGATATTTTTAAAAGCAATAACTGGACTTTCCTTCTTATGGACCAGGTAATTTTAGTCTCTTCTCGTTCCTTTTCAGTGCTATTTTTACCCTAATGAAAATATCCAACTCCTAAGAAAACCAATGCCAACTGGAGGCAGAGTACATTAGGATGAATCCTGTTAAATATAACCTCAGGTTGTGCACTTCAAACGGGATGGATTTTCTAACCCATCATTAAGGCACACTGTGACTTAGATCAGCCAAATGAGTAGCAGTGCCTGAGGCTGTGTCTACTCTAATACTGCAGTCTTGGTCTAAACTTTTTCCAGGTGTACTTATTGAATCTGGCAACTAAAGGAGTGTAAACAAGAGATAATAGGGATTATATATCAATACTCCTTTTTTTTGTTTAATGCAAACTAAAGCTAGTTAGGTGATCATTCAAATCAAATCACTATGTATATGTCTGGGGAAAAGTGTATAATTGTTTGCCTGTGCAAATGTGCTTTCTAATGCTAGCAAGAGCTCATTTTGTTGTTCATCGTGATGTATTATGAAAATTCTTTGGTGTCTCATTATATAAAACCAGCTTCTATTAAATAGGTGTACGTATGCCCACATGCATGTACATGCACATAATCATTCTGAAAATGCTTGAAAAATAATGTAGGATTTGATGCAGAACTACAGTTTAATTCCTCAGTCCAGTTCAGAGCTTACACTGTCTGGAATAAATGAAGAATAAATAATTCTAATATAATGTTCCTGGTAAGCTAGTTGAGTGCAATTAAAATAAGAAAACTGGTAGTATTTAAACTATTTATTAAATCAGTATAATAAAATAGTTACATTAATTACCAGCAGAGGTAACATGAGAGGTGTGACTATGGACTACAAGAAACACACAGTCTGTCTAAATAAATTTTTATTTCTCTATTTCTCATAGAGCAATGTAAAGTGAGTTGTCCCTTTGGTGAATTGAGGAAGTGAGTAAGAAATTAAAAAGTCCACTATCCTGACTTCCTGTAAATGTTAACATCCTTTTTGTCAAATCTATTGCATTTATAACTGTTCATTCAGGGTGAAATTTGCTGGGCTTATAACCTTTGCTTTTGAAGACTTTAAGGAAAAAGCCTTCTAAGCTTTTCAGCAGACGTGTTCTGTTATTGTCTAGTCTGTTCAGGTGTTGCCATATCTTGGACAATATACTTCAGTAAACAATTACATCTCCCGAAGGTATCTTGCTCTGAAGATCTGACTTTGCCAGGTCTTAATGGCAACCTTAATCACAAATAACAGGTATTCAGATTCTTAAAGCCACTTATTTGCTTGAATATTTAATTGCCTGTCATATAAATAGAAGTATAAATAATTCTTTTGAGTTTTTCATAATTATATCAAGTAAATCAAATTCCAGTACAATAATTTATAAGCAAAATAAGTAAGCCATTAAAATATGGAGAGTTTATTAAATGATAGATATGTGTCTATATATTTATTCAAGTAATTATGATTCTCATAATATTAATTCTATATCTCATTTATCCAAGAGACTTCTGAAGTGTGTCTGTAAACCTATGTACACATGTATGTGTTTATATGTGTACACATTACACGCCACCAGAAGGGATTAGGTGAGGCATAGTCTGAGTTGGGATTTGTAGGAAATATTTTAAGAAAGGACTATTTTGTTTCGTTTATCAAAGAAGCAAAACCACGCGGAGCACCCAGCAAGTGAAATTGTGGATTTCTTGGACTGAGTTTTATTGACTGTACTCACTTTATTGAAAGAAAATGTGGTCAAGCATTTTGTATTATGGGAAGAAATTAAACTTTTGTAAGACTCTCACAGAGGTGTAATCTGATGGATTGCATTAATGTGTACTTCCATGCTGAGAATACTGTTTTAATCTGCATATAAAGAAATTAAGGTAGTGCCAAAATTGGTATGATGCATGATGAAGAATAAACTTATTAAAGATATGTACTGTTTATCTGATATCAAATAATGCAACTGCAGTATGAATTTATCCTCACAAAATGAGAGATATATAGTGGGAATGAAAATTGGCCTAAGTTACAAATATTAATGAGGACTTATCCAAACTGTGCCAATTCTTTGATGAAGTTATGGATAAAGAAAAGCCTAAAATGGCATTTATCTTGACAAAATGTGTTGCTGAGATTTGATAAGAAAGTATGTTGGCTTTATTTAAGCCTGGTAAAATGGTCAGCAATACAGGCTGTCAGAAAGGTTTCAGGTACACTTACGTCTTTGTATTTGCTATGTCTTTTTGTTTGTTGCCTTTAGCTGTTCTGCAGAGATCACATCTGATGCAATCCTGATGTGATGAACAGTTAAATTGTTGATTTGATTTGATTTGATTTGATTTTACATGCTTTCATCAGGAATTTTACTGTTCTTAGTCAGGTATACTATTTCTACTCCTTGACCACGGACCTACTCCTGCAGTAGAATCTTCCTAGAAACTCTGGGAAATATTTTCTTCTCCTCTTTTACACAGTCTGCATAAAGTGAACTTTATATTCTTTGTCTTTATTCCTTAGTGTTTATTCCAGATTAAGAAGGGATGCCTTAAAAAAACTCTTAGATCCCTTAGGGATAAATAGAAGTAGCAATCTTGTGTTAAGACATCTGTCAGAACTTCCAAATTGCCTTTCCCTAAACTGCAGCTCTTTTTTGTCTTCTGTTCATCAACAGCTGTACAAGCCATGTATGTACTCAATTGTATGTAAATGTAGGAAAATAGCCACTTAAAAATTTTTATCAAATTCTTTAGTTTTTTCCTATAAATTATTGGAATTCCCCGCGTTCTGTTTGGAAAATCAAATGAGAATGGGCTCAATGTTGTGTTTTTCTTACATTTTCATTGGAAGTGTACTTTTACATTTAGTTGTTTTTTTCCTTGCCTGTTGAGTTCTGTCATAAATTCTGAATGTCTTACTTAAGTAATGAGTGGGTAAAATTTATTCTGCAGCTCCCTTTGGGAAATCGGGAAAAGGAACGTAAGTTTGATCAGTCTTCTGCATTTCAAGTAGTAACTCCTGCGATCCACACTTCTGTGAACATATTTTCTTTTCGGTAAGCCTTATGTGTTTTTTTTTCACTTCAGATTTTTTGAGAACAAGTGACACCTTGGTAGGATATGTACCTAGTTTTTGTCGTGTAGATGTGCTGCTAAAGGAATGGAACCAAATTGCCATTGAATTTTGTGGCTTCATGATAGCATTTTAGATGTATTTGTCAAGTGTTTTAAGGCTTTAAGGTTCCTCAGCTGATATGCCCATATGTATTTTAATAGAAAAGTTTTATGATCAATCTTTCTAGTGCTTTGTTCTCTTAAACCACAATATTGAACATGAGCCACACACAATTGCCATAAAATTCCAAGGAATATATCTTCTTCTCTTTTCCTGTTATCTTGTTGCCCTCATACAAATCTTGGAAGCAGATAACTACCACATATTTATTTCAGGCATCAAAAAGTTCTTAATTTCATATAGAAGGTCCTAAATAAAGAGAAAAAAAATGTTGTTTTGAAGTTCTGAAATTCCTTTCTTCAGAGGTTGAAACAGGATTTTTTTTGTAGTTTGAACAAGGCTTGGAAATAATTTGGCTAAGTTTCAAAAAATCTCAGGAATTGTTCCAGTTGTTTTAGAGTTTCTACTGTAGACTTTTTTTTTGTAATAGCTTGCATTCTTGATGCATTTGTCACTATGTCATCTCTAGTGATTACATAGTCAGTATAGCCTAACTTAATGTGCAGTTGGTTTATGGAATTTTAAAAATTTCTTCTATTTCTAAAAATCTATCTGATTTTCAGTGAGGCAATACCACCTATTAGGCCAGTAATATAATCTCTCAGTACTTAGTCTCTTTATATATTGTACTGTAATTGTGTGTCTTAAATTCTTTTTGTGGTTCCCGACATCTTGCTTATTGCACCACAGAATGAGTTTTGACCGTGTTCTATCCTTGAGCTGCTTTCCTCAAACTATTGCTGTTGTAATGCTTCCTATTGTTGATGTCACTTCCAAGTGCAAAATGTGTTCATGACGAATCATTTACCATATATGTCCTTTATTTTCACAGTAGGTCAGACCTCTGAGAATCTTAACGTCTTAATGGGTGATGCAGCATCATATTACTGGGTTTTGCCACATCCCTAAAGTGTGCAAAATACAAAAAAAAATTATAGAGAAAATAAGCTTTCAGAATGAAAGTCACATGCTTAAAATAAAATAAGATACTAATGTCAGTAATATTGGTGGTGGTTTTCATGGAAACTAATCTTGAGCAGAGACTTCATTGCTAAGGACAAGCCCATGGCTGCTACTGGTGAAAACAGACCCGATTACTTCTACGAATAGCCTTCAGTTTAACTTACAATATAAACAATGAAAACTACAAGAAACAGAACAGGGAATGAAATAGTAATTTAGAATTGATCTTGCAATATATCTTCAAAATAGATTTTTTAAAATTTTTACTATATAAGTACTTAAAATCAGCCACAAAAATAATTAACATGAAAATGTTTCCTTCTGAAATTCTTGTCAATCATGAAATATTAATTTTGCAGTGTTCAGAAATACTTTTTGCGGCACATTACATTTTTTATTCCATCTGTAGCAAGTCATGATTTGGCAGAAACAGGAGTGTCTTCAATCTCAAAATAATAATAAAAACAAAAATTCAAGTAGCATCTTCCAGAGGCTGTCTTCTTGCATTCCTTCAAAAGACTTTTGTCCCAGTATCTATTCAGTCCTCAAAAGCTTTAAGGGAAGTAATTACATCTTTAATGCAGCAAATGGTTTATTAATTGATCATGAGACTAATTTACTGGTATTTATAACTCCGTCCTGGTAAATGTCATATATTTAGCAAACAACTTGAGGAAGGTGAATAGCCTGACACATTCTGCCTTTTCCCTTGTATTTCCTTTGGTTGCTGATACTTTCAGTGATACCTTTTGCTTAATAAGTCTTTCTGTCCATATTTACTGTTGTATGCAATATTTTACTCAGTAGCAGATCTTTTGTTTAATTTGTAAAGTTAAATTTTTGACATGAAAGAAATAAAATTTTATGCTGAGTTAAGTACTATATATTTGTAGCACTGGAGCATCAACTTTGAATAGTCTTTTAATTACAATATATAATATACAAATGTCAACATACTCCTATCCTTGTTCCTTCCTATCCATTGTTCCTATTCTATATTAATTATAATTTGACATTTAATGTTAGCTGCCTATCTTACCACCAATAACCCATCTGAACCTGTACTCATGAATCCAGTTACTGAAAAGATTGGAGCTCTTCCCTGAATCTCCTTCTTTCTAGGGAAAGTAGACCTGTGTCACAAGACAGGATAGATCAGAAATATCAAAGCCTTTCAGAAACTCACATACTTGCATATACTCTCCCTAAATGCATTTCCTTGCAGTATGGCCTTGGGGGTAAAAACCCCCAGGTCACTAACCTCACTTTTTTTTGTCAGAAAAATGGTGAATAAGTAAAAATATCTAATAAAAATAACTTTGCTGTGTTCAATTTAGTATCTCCACACCTCTGCTATCTGCTTGATTGCAAAACCTTTCTCATTTACATTAAATTTCGAACAATGTTTCCAAGTTTCAAGTTGCATTCTGTTGCCACATCTACACATACCATTTTATTTAAGTCACAGAATATTCTGAGTTGGACCTACAAGGGTCTTTGAATCCCACTGTTAAGTGAATAGTACACACGGGAGTCAAACTCTGTAAGTACTTATTTAGTCTTTTCCCTATGCATTACGTTTCTATGAAATGAGGCCTAACATTAATTATACTCTTTCTGTATTTACCACAGTAGAATCTGGCTTGAGCCCTTAGTAAGACTAGAAATTTTCAACTCTGCATTTTAGGAACTTGTACTTCTGGAAGTGCAAGACATAAGTGACACCAGATAAAGACATCCAAGACTCCCTTCTCCCTAGATTTCCTACTGTGCCCAAAATTTAAAGACAAAGCTTTATAAAGACGCTGTTTGTCTCAGCCAGAAAAAGAAGAAAGAGGACTTTATAGCAAGATATGAAAACATTATCCTTTATGTTTGCAAGAATGAAAATTTTCTGGTGGCTTTCCAGCTGTGTTGATCTGAACTTATATAGGTCAAATTAATTTGAAGTAGATGAACACTGGTGTATTTGGCTACATCTAAGAAGCTGATGTTTTTCCACTTCAGAGACTAATGCATTTCATGTTACTCACTTTCATTTATCATCCTAAAACATAAAAATACAGCATAGGAAAATTAGTTTTGAGCACCAAATCGCTTCACAGAAACAGGATGATCTTGTCAGCTGATGTAGTAGAAGCAGAATTAGTGGAGGGAAAGAAATGCACAGCCATTTTCTATATGGGCTATTAAAACTCCTTGCATTGTAATGATGCTTGTGTGGTGGTTTGTTGGTTTTCTCTTCTTCCAAAACAGTACACAGCTCTTCTTTGTGGTTGTCTGGGAGGGTGTGAGAGAAAATTGGTGATAACTGGTCTCTCCTGTGACCTTCTGTGCTTTCACAGAATCATAGAAGAATTTGGGTTGGAAGGAACATTAAAGATCTTTTGACTTCACCCCTTCCTGCCTGGCAGGGATGCCTTCCACTAGATCAGGTTTGGTAGTATTGTGTAGTAACTCTGGGCCTTCAGTAGTATGAAGGCTACAATGCCGTCACCTGACTTTCTCACGATGGAATTCGTACCATATAATCTTAATTCCTATTTATTTTACTTTATGCAAAATTACTTCTTTTACAAATCTTTTCAAAGAAAATTGTTCTGTTCTTCCAACTAAGTTCTTGAAAATCCCTCTGATACCTATGCCTCCAGAGAGATCACAAAGAACAGAACAGAAAGCAATTTTTCTTTTTCATCCTTCTGTAATACCTTGTTATTGTGTCTCAATCCTGTTCTGGAGGCTTTATTTGATTTTTTTATTTTAATTGTTTTTGCTCTTTTTTTTTTTTAAATCTTTGTCTGTTCTTGGTGAGGTGGCAATTTTCTTATTCTTTTGAATACACCTAAAACTTGTTCTTTCAACCATTTCTTACATATCAAGTAGGTTGGTCTCATATCAGAGCTAAATAGTAGATGGAAGATGATTGATGTGTGTTTAATTGCCGTAAAATGGTATTGCCCTGTAACCAGCCTGACAAAAAGTCCTATGCTTTCAGAGGTCAGTCTTTCTAAGACCCGTATGTTATACACTTTAGTAACTTTTCATGCTTGGCTAAAATCTATTTCTAGTATCTGAAAAAGGCCAGTTTATTTTAAAGTAATTTTATTCTGAATTTTAACATTGTTATTTTTCCATAATTTCATTTCATTTTGATGGAAAGTATCATGGGGTAAGCTGGCTTTGCACAGGGAATGTGAAGCACAGATAATCTATTTGAATTAGCTGTGATTACACTGGTCATAGTGGAACTAGGACTTGAACATAAGATCTTTAAAATATCTGTCTACAACTAATATCTACAAGTTATTTATTCCAAATATTGTACTTTTGCTCTGAAGAGATGGACAAGTGGTTACTTAAACTTACTTCCATTTATGGACATATATACCATAATTTTAAAATATCTGATTAAAGTATACAGTTGTCTTTGATATAAAGGATATCAACAGGGAACAACTGAAATGTAGGTTATCCTTGATTGTGCACTATCATAGAGATTTACAGTTTTCAACATAGTTTAGTAGTCTTCATTTTAAGCATTTAAATTTAAAATCATTATTCTCTTTTTATTAACTGAAGTACATGTAGGGCCACTGTAGGTAATCTGCTACTGAGACTGTCAAAATAGAACTTATACTGGATATACTTGTGTTTATTTTCCAAAAGTCATTACGATTGTCTGTTTTTCATCTCTTATGTGCTTTCTAAATGTTATTAAAAATCATCACTTCTTTACATTGTATATAATAAATAAATAATTTTATAGTCTAATTAATCAATTAGTTAATAATCAAGCAAATAAGTAATTAATAATTAATCATTTTATTCTTTAATTAATAATTAAATGGTCTATAATAAAAATCCCTTTTTTTCTGAGCCAGTTACTCTCAGTCCTTCAGATACCTGAATGCTCGCTCATCGGTATGTTTGTGATTAGCTATAATAAGGTCAGTGAATTAATAAATTAAAAATCAGCATATATGTTTGCAAAATCAAGATCCTGTTATTTCAGGGCATCCTACAGATAGTCAAATGTATCTGTGCAGAGGAAATGAAGTGACCTTGTTCCACAGCAGATCTGAACAACTGTTGCAATCAGATTGAATTCTACATTATGGTTTTTAACTGCTTCATACAGCTAATAATTATGGGTTATGATAAGAGAAAACACTATGTATGACTGGTTGCTAACGACAGCTGAATGTCACAAATGACAGCCACTTTGGTAGCACTGCAGGCAGGCCGAGGTGGAAGAGTAAGGTGAATGTCAGTCTCATAAATCTGGGCTGCTTAGGAAAACCTTATGAATGGTTTATTATTACATCTACGTGTTTTCTTTTTTTTCCTACTCTGACCTTAAGTGTCTGATCATTGTGATACCTATGTGAATATGCAGTAGACTGTTTTTCACTACTGTTCCTAGTCAAGACTTTTCCTCAGCACCACTTAATGACTGGTACACTTGGAAAAACTATCAGCAGAATCAGCAGGATACTCTAAATATTTTAGGTTTTTTTCATTTTGGCTTATTTCCCATTAGTAAATTATAGTCCTTTTCCCTTCCAAGTAAATGACCTTCTAAGAACAAAGTTTCTATGCTATAGTATGACTAAGATTTGACCTGCAGGGTCTACCTCTCTAAAGAAAACTTAGCTCCTTAAGTGTTTCATTCTGAAAATAGTTTCTCCAGAGTGGAAAAATTCTAAATGGTAATATGACAAAAGCAAGTGATGCTAAGGAGAAAGCTCCATTCTGCACAGGTCTGTATGAAAAAAGCATAACTGAGAAATATTTCAAAAGATAAAGTATAAAATGAAAAAGGATGGAGCAATTTTTTTCTCTCCTGTCTAGGAAAAGCTTGTAAATTGTTAGAACAGTATTTTATTTGTTAATCCAATTTTGTGTAGGTTTATCAGGAATTTTGTTCCTAGTGTACAAACTTCAGTTGATTCAGAAGTAAAACCGAATTTTGAGTGACTGCTCACAAATATGTGTTTATGACAGGTAGGTGGGTATCCTTACTTAAGGAACTGTAGCTGGACTTTGAATTAAAGAAACTCTTACCCAACAATCTACTTTGAGATGCTGAATTTCACAGTACATTTTTCCTCCTTATGCTCCTGGGATCCCTGTTAAGGGTGACTTCATGCATGTAACAGAGCACAGGATGCAAGTTTGGAAACATGCCACATTCTGTAAGTTACTTGAATTCTTATATAATGGATTGCGGGACTGGTTGGTGTCACTAGAATTCCACAACAATTACTCAACTAGTTCTTTTGTTAACTACCGAATCAGTAAATTTCTTTCAGGACAGATATACTACGTACTTTGTCTTTGAGTTTACCAGTTTTGAAATGTTCAGGAGTAATAACCTATACAGTGGCCATACACTGCTATCTAATGCAGGAAGAGGATGTTTCTTATTAGCTTTTAATCTCTAAATTTTATTGCATGTTAAATGCTCAAAATCATAAGATATGGATCAGTACCATATTTTTCTTTGCATATTGATATCTAAAGATGCTTGAGATAAAAAATTTCATGATAATTTTTATCCATGAAATTACAAAAATAAACTTCAATCAGTGTTCAAAGTTCCTTATTATGACTGTAGACCAAAAATTTTTTAAAACTGAAAATGTACATCTAATATATTTCTATGTTAATTTATTTTATACTATAAAAATTCAAATTCATTTGTAGTCTGAAGGATCTCAACACGTAGAAACCCAGCAAAGCTGATCAGATAAAAGTGCCTCTCAAAGATAATGAATGAAAAGAGTGGGTAAAAACTTGACTTACAGTTCTTCTGGGAGACAAGTGTCACTTTTCTGTGTGCTAGAACTGCGTCTGTAAAAACACTCTTCAGCTAACACAGCCTTATAAATCGGAAGAAAAGAACAGAAGTAGAGCTGCCTGGTGGAGATTTTTTTTGTTACAGCTACTAAAAAATGAAAAAAACCGAATGAAACCCATATAACAAATGAATAGCTCATTCTTTTCTTAACTGCTAAGTATTTGGAATATTGAGGCAGACTGAGTCATAAAAAATAAGGCTAGAAAAGAATAAAAAAAAAGTTCCAGAGAACTGCTTTCCTTTCCCGCTGTTTCACGTTCTTTTTAGCTTACAAGAGTTTCTGACTTTGTTGGCCCCTGAGCACTAAGCTGCTCCCTGGAGCTGGTCTGATCAATGACAGGAAAGCATCACTTACAGGTTATCCACATCTTGGATGCTGAGGACAGCCAGACATATCCAGCCAGGGTCCCCTCTGTCTGAGTGATCTTGTCCAGAGAGGCTTCTTATGGGTAGGTACCGAGTTACTTTTTTAGTAGCTTTTTGGTGTAGAGACATAAGTGGATGCAGAACATAAATGGTTGCTTAAGTCCTGCTTTGAGATGTCAGATTGTTATCAAAGTTCCTTTGTCCTGCCAATTACTCCCCATCAAGGAAGTTTTGGCTGAGCTTATCAGGGATGTCTCTGGCCTTCAGCCAAGTCTGTCACTATGTTTACTGGCCTGCCTTTGCTGAGGTTCTGTCAGAAGGCAAGACTAGATGATCAGCCAAAGAAGTAAAATGAATCAAAAAAGGTCCCAGGTCTGCTTCTGGAAATGAGTGCTATTCTCTTATTAGCTTCAAGCTCAAGTTTGGGTGTCTGTCCAGGTGGCAACTAAGTCTAAGAGAATTCTGCTTCTTGTAGAATGTTAAATGAATTTAAGTTTGCAAGAGGAAAGTCAATGTTTGATGCTAAAAAGAAAGGGATGAAAAAAACCCTGCACAACCAAACATGTACATACAGAAAGTCAAGAATCCATCAGCATGGGTGAACAATACTCGGGGTGTGCATGGAGTTAAATAATTATGAAGGTCAGAGAAAAGCTTGGACATGTATGCAAAAAGGATTCCAGAAGTACTGCCATATCCTACAATTTCAGTCAGGTCCTGCAAAATATGAATCCTGCACTAAGACCAAGAAATGTTAAGACTGAGTTTTAATTTGGGACTGAATTTCAAGGAAGCTAAGTTAAACTAACTAAGGTTCATTCTTGATTCAGAGAATTAGTAAGAGAGTCCAAACTTGGAAACAAGGATTGTTTTATAGCTAGATCTAGAACATGAGTTTTGGGCATTTTAAGATTTGATGTTACTTGTAGCCTCCTAAGAACATTTAGGAGAAGGACTAGGTCACCATGCTAAAGCTAGCTTCTGGGTCAGTGTTCATGTCCTCATCCAGGAGAGGATTTATTATGGCAAAGAAGCAAAATTCAGTTCTAGGCATGGCGGGAAGTTTTTGCATTGTGATTAAAATGTTTAACAAGTTGTCATCGCTTTGCTCATTTCTGTGTCCAACTCTATTCTAACTGAACTGTTGAGGAAGAACTTATTTGGGTTTTGGTGTTATTTCCTGTAGGAGCTGCTGCTGAATTTAGTGGTGCTGAATCCTGAGTCTGACTGCAGACTTATATCTTCCATGGCAGTATCACATTTCAAAGTTAACTTCCATTATGAATGTGAAAAGTTTTGTCAGACAGGTAAATGTTAAGCTTTTTTTTTTCCTTTAAGTTAAGAAAATGAATTAAAAATATTTTTTACTTTCTACAATATGAATAGCATAAAGTTTCTGTCCTTTCAAAAATTAAAAAAAATAGTTGTAACACAAATTTCCCTGCCAGTAACTTAACTGACATGTTCCGAACTACAATTTTGTTATGATTTTTCTTATTATAAAAAGAAATTAGTCTCTCTGGATGTCAGTGTCTTTCAAACTCAACTTTTTAACAGGCTTAAAATATGCAAGAAGTATTTCTTTAAAGACTTCTTTGCATAATTCATATTCATTATTCTACAGCAAATGTTTCTTTCAAGAAGGAAAAGATGAAGAGTATGTTTAGAAATTATGACTAAGTTTAACAAATTTAAATATAGATGTGGCCAAATGTGCTCTCAAACTTCAGGAGCTTCTGAATGTGAAATGGATTAAATTGCTGGCACATTTTCATACCCATTGAGTTACTACATAACTGTTTAAATCTTGGTTTTCTTTTTTCTCAAGAAGAAAGAAAAAGCTCTTGTAGTGAAAGATTGGTTTGTAACTTCAAGTGGAGCCTGAAAATGAAATTTCTTGCTCTGTGCAGAAAAGACCATATTTTCTCTGAATTGTTTTACCTTCCCTTTATAATATTTCTGTTCTTTAAACCTCCTTTTCTCAGTACTTCCATCCAATATTTTTATATCAGATTAGAAATGCACTCTTTTTTCATACATTTCCACATCTTTAGTTCAATAGAGAAGACTATCATCACAGTTCTACAGAGAAGCCTTTTAATTCTACACCATTTTCTTAAAACCTTACACTTTTAAAGATCTTTTAATGAAGTCTTGTACTGCTTGAGAGTATAATGTATAAGCCTTAGCAGCTAGCAAACTCCTGGTCTGGCCTGTAAGAAATATATGGTTTGTTTTTCTTTATTTACTAAAGCTAATGAAATTTACTAAAGTTAATGAATAGATTTTGCTAAATCATATTTTCAAAACAATAATAATAATAAAAACATTCTTGAAATACTAAAATATTTCTTTCATCACTTTACTGATTTCTTTTTTGGTGCATCATTTTAACTGAACCAATGTACTATGAAATTGCACTATGATGTTACATTAGAAACACAAAAATTGTGCTGTACTTTTGAAAGCTAGAAGAGGATGGAAGAAGCTGAGAAGGGTCAAATTCAAGGTAGACCTTTCTAAACAACATAGAGTATCCCCACTGTAAGGGTTCATCTGTACCTTAAATCTTTATAGAGATAAAAAAAAAATAAATTGGCAATTTAACTCTGTCCAAGTACCAGTGAATATAGAATCTTTTTTTTTTTAGGTACATCTTAGCATGTTCTTAATTTTCATTTATATCCAGTTTGGTCATGTAGACCATGAAAGCCACTAATTTAATAATAGGTAGTGATGTAGTAATGCTCCTGAGACCTATAGAAAGGCAAGGTAGCTGTTTATAATTAGAGCTTATGTGGCAAAATTTCTGTAGTATGATCTAGGACAGGTGGTCAGTGCACCTGTTGGCTTTGACAATAAAAGAAAGTCAAAATTATCTCACTTGTTTATATTTTCAATTTCATGTAACTCAGTGCAACATATCACATTAGTAACAGGTTAATATAGAAACAAAGTTTTTTTCTAATTACTTCTCAAGTCAAAATTAATGTTTAATTTAAATGGAAGTTTGATAATAATAATAAAAAAATACCAATTTAGTGTTATTATCTTTAGCATCATATATTTTCCTGTATATGACTCTTATCCCACACTAAAGACTTTCATTATTTATCAGAAATGATTTTTAATAGATTAGGTACATAAATGTAAATCTAATTTAATACTATTCTTCTGTGTTGGCTCAGTGAACTTAAGAGCATTTTTTCAAAACTTAAGAGCATTTTCTTCATTTAGTCATGCTTTTTCCTAAATAGATGCTGTCACACTCGAGTCTACTCCATTTTTTGGTGTGAATTTCATCCTGTGTTATCAGAGAAGCAAAACCTGAAAATATCTTGAATCCGTGCACTGTTGAAAAAAGGGAACTTCTTTTTCTATTTATAGTTTGTCCTCATCAAAGATCTTTTCCACAGAATCAGATGCCTCTGGCTTTCACAATCCATTTATGTGCATTTTGACCTTGTCAGCTATGAAACAGACTGGTACAGGCCTGGGAAAACTAGAATTTTACTGGATATTAGAAAGTGAGATTTTATAGTGGTATCCTGGTATGCATGTATGCACATATGTGAAAGATATAAAAAATATAAGTATGTGTTATGTGGAAAATACAATTTTACAATCATATTAAGTAGGTGTTTAACACTGACCCTTGGCAGTCAGATTTTAGCAAATGTTAATTCTGTTTCTTTTTCTAAGGGTAGGATAAATCTTTTTAAAGGTCTTTAAGGATTGCAAAATACAAAATAGAATGCTTACAAAAATGACAATTTAAATAATAGCTGCCTGACAGAAAAGCAAAAGCATTCCAATTCTTGTTTTGCAATTGTTCATTAGTTTTATTTATTGTTTTTTGGTAGGTTTTTTTCACTAGAAATCCATCCAAGTTTGGAGTGTGAGTTGGTTTTTTTCAAGAAATTTTATCAAAATAGCAAAGAATAGGATTGTAGAAAAAGTTTGGTTTTGTTTTTTTTTAAACTTTCTACTATAAATCGTGCAGCTGCTTTTATAGCAGACAAAAACAAATGTTGAGGTATTAGGAATGTCAATTTTGAGGCCAGGCGATTAAAAAAACAAAGTCAGTACAGGACACTTTCCTCTTGCTCTGCTACTAGCAGCAGATGTCGGTACTTGGATTTCTGAATTTGAATAAACTATGAATTTGCATATGGATTTTTTCTTTTTTATGCTGAAAGAAAAAAACACAAGTAATTTTTACAGCCTCTGACAGAAAAATGAAGACATCAGAGCTTTCAGAGGTATCATGTGGAATATGGAACAAGTGAATAGTTCATAATGCAAATGAAGATAACAGTGTGGTTTTGTGGTGTTCAGCTATAGGCAATGTATATCATCTGCATTTATTAAAGTTCAGGGCATCTGTAGCTATTTGAAAATAAAATGTAATTTTCTGAATGAAATGTATTTTGGAAGGGAACACCCCAAAAGAAGGAACATTAGTGAAGTCTACTAGTTGCTCTGCCTTGTCCACTCATCCAGATAAGAGGTGTTGTTTGTCTAGGTTAATTTTAATGTTGCCTTTCATCTTCTTTCTGGTGCTTGCTCACGCTCTCATCTGGTATCCTGGGGACTGGAGGCTTACGATCGTTGCACTCCGTTTTCCTGACAGATGTCCTTTTATTTAAGCTTAGATCTCTAGTTTAATACATTTTTGCTGTTGTTGACCTCAGTGACAAATTTTGAGCAATCAGTATTTTGTGTGAAATTATTGCCAGCAGCATTTTATGTGGACATTATTTTCACTGATTCCTATCTCATGGAAATGACTGGTAGGAGACAAAGTGTGCATGATTATCTCTTGTGGAAACACCTAACATAAGAATAAGAATTTCCTTATTTGTTCTCCTGTCAGTGATTTGGTATTTTACCATTTCATTACATTTCATAATGTAGCAAAATATAAAGATCTTCACATACTTGACTGAGATAGTGCCAGAGGAATTTCTGCTTCATAGTTGCTCCCAACAAATGTAAGTATCCAACAATGTTTTTATCAAGAAAGAGCACTTCTGTCACTGTGAAGTGAAGGGGCATACTTTGTTATAAAGTTGATTTTGACTTGCACAGCCAGGACGACTTTGTTTTGTTTTCCTATGCCCGGTGACTCATTGTATGAGTGAAGTGACCATAGGCTCTGGACTAGGTGACTCCTTTGGAATCTACAAGGTCAGTGAATTCATGGACAGCAAATTAGGTTGTACTGGTTTTGGTCACTCAAATTAAATTTTGTTCAATTACCAGCCAGACAAACTCTCAAACTCTTTTTGTAGACTTATGCTTGTTCCGGTAATGTTTTTAATTGTCCCCATCTTTACAAAATCATTTTCATCAGATAGTAATGTACTTACTCTTTTAATTAGTGCCTGCACTGCTATTTCAAATAAAGGCGTTTACTGAAGTTTGTAATATATGTGTGTGTGTGTGTGTGTGTGTGTGTGTGAAGTGTTGTGAATTCTAAACAAAATCTTCCAAATCTTTAATATATGATTCAGAGGTCATTATTACAATAAAATATCTCTGATTTACAAAGTAATATGGGCAGCCTACAGATGAAAATTTCTTGCAAAATTGAGAGAAGCAACCTGTAGCAAGGTGTTGAAGACTTCTGTTTTGTGAAGCTGAAGATTATGTGAGAAAAGTATGTGGAAGGTGACACAGGGAAATAACCATTCTGGTCTATGTTTGTGGTCCAAAGCCACCCGTATGGAGCGTAAATGTAAAGTTCATCCCAATAGCACTCAAATACAAGAGGTGTGGACATACAGGAGAGAGCTCAGCAAAGGAGCATCTCTCATACAAAGAAAGGGTGAGAGAGCTGGAACTGCTTAGCCCAAAGGAGAAAATGCTCCAGGAATCTCATCAATGTGTACAAATACCTGAACGGTGCAAAGAAGACAGAGCCAGGCTTTTTCTAGTGGTGCCCAGATACAGCAAAAGATACTAGGCACAAACTGAGGTGCTGCATCAGGTTCCTTTCAAACATCAGAAAAGTGCAACCAAGCTCTGGCACAGAGATAATGTGTAAAGCTCTTTCCTTGAAGATATTAAAAAGCCATCTGGATGTAGTCCTGGACAACCAAGTTCTGGGGTGATCCCATTTGAGGAGAGGACTGTTCGGCCAGATGACCTCCAAAAATCCCTTCCAAACTCAACCCATCTGTGATCCTGTGTGAATGTCCTAAAATGACCAGCCTGGGTCTTGTCCTCAACGCAAAAGTCAGATTTATTTCATTCTTTGGATTACTTTGGGTCAGCTTCTGCCATATCACATTATACTGTCTTGTATGTGATGTCATTTCAGATCATACAAGTAACCTAGAGTGAAAGCAGGAAATTAAAGGATTTTTTCACTCTCTCTACAGCAGTATTTAAATTGCAAATTTCTGGTGTATTTTTTTACGGTTTAATTCGCTGAGAGAAGCTGTAAAATCACCTTGGCTTGCAGTGCTAGTTTTACTGTCCATCTAGTTTTAGTGTATTAAGTTTATTGATAACTCTTTTTCTGATGAACTCACTGAGTCTGAAAGGTATTGTATTTATTCATGTTTTATTGTTTTACAAGAATATAATCCTACGCAAAGTACAAAATAACCCAAAAATACATTTGCAGAAGCTTTGTGGTTAGGTGTTCAAATATTTTAAACCGGTCTTCTTATCATTTACAAATGTCACAGAAACTTTATACTAAAGTGTTTGATAAGTAAGAGTTAATTTGCACTATATTGGGGTGATTGTAATTCATGTAGATATTGGTTTCGATGTGGAAATTAGAATTGTGAAAATTGAATTGGGGATTACTGACCCCTCCAATAATTGCAGAACATAATATATTTGTAGTGGTTTGATACCAACCGGGTGGAAATACCAATTAAAGTGTAGTGGTTTTGAGTTCACCAATCCAATTTAAGTGCAATAAATTAAATTTGGGCCTATTATTTAGGATATTTACTCTGTGAGATAAGGATTAGGAGATGCAAAGCAGGCTCAAACTTTAAAGAATATAAAGAAAGTTTTACTAACAGAACTAAAAGGAAAAAAAAAAGAAGAAAAAAACTCGAGTAATAAAAATTAGATTAAACCTTCAGAAAACCTCTCCTCCCCCCCCCAAACTTCTGTCTCAGATATTTCCCCACTGACAATGCAAAGACACAAAATCTGATGTTTCTCAGTCAGTTTACCACCTCCAGAATAACCTTTCTTCAGTTCACTTAGGGAGATGAGTTTCTCTTAGCCATACCATGGAGATTTTCCACAAGAAAACAGTTCTCTCGTGGCTTCAGCATCACAGTGAATCAGCCGCCCGGGGTTTACAGCATCTGACCCCTGTGAAAGTCCTGCCCACACCTTGCAGCCTTCCCACAGCTGCTTTCGTGGGCCATGTCAATTTATAGGGTATAGTTTTAAGGATGAGCTGTTCTACTATAAAACAAAGGTTCTCTCATCTCTCCGAAGTCATCT
>VZTF01005790.1:0-22557 GCA_013397755.1 Cnemophilus loriae | reverse complement strand
GGCGGTTCAGCCTGGCGGATGGTAAAAGGAGGCCAGGCCCGGCCCTTGGGGAGCCGGAGGGAGGAGAAGGGAGAGGGCCAGCCAGGCCGGCCCTGAGGCCTAGCCTGGCAAAAACCTCCTCCCCTGTTACCTGTTGGAACGCCGGAAGCCAAAGAGGAAGTTCCAAGTGTCCAGCTTCCTAAATACTGTATCTTGCAGAGGGCGTACCTTAAATGTCATTGGCCCACGACACCCTGTCTCCTCCAAAGGACCTGGCAGGGTGAAATTCACCTAGAAAGCTGTCAACCCACGACAATATTGTACCCCTCAAAGGCATAACAATTTTCAGAGTTCAGGCTATTTTGCAATGACATAATGCAGGAGAACTTAGTTTTACTAATATTCCTGAAAAATGAGTTACATATCAAAACCATGCATCGATAAGAGCTTAATTGTAAGGAGGGGCCAGCTCGATATGCAAAGTCTAAATCCATCTTGCTGTAATTGTAAAATTTGAAAACAAATGATAAATTTAAAAAAAAAAAGTGAATTGGTTGAAAATACTTTTTTTTTACTTGTGTTAAATGATGTGGTATCTCTCATGCAAATATATGGGAAATCTTCAGAGGACCATTTTTGAATATAGTTAAAAAGAACAGAGGATTAACTTTTCTTAACTTGATTTTTTAGTTAGTGATACTTTTGGATAATATGGGTCTTTGTTCCCTTTCTCAGGTGTACATTACTTTGGGAAGGCTTCCTTCTGTCCCCGTTCCTCTAAATTTGGCCTGCTGCTTTTTCTTCTTCATGTGAATTATAAAGCCCTGTGAGGAAATACCTGTTTTCTGGTATTTCAGCAACTGAAACAGCTCCAAGTTCTTTCACTGTGTTGTCTGGAATAAGCTGTCTCTGACACCTCTTTTCAGATTTGTTTTTACAGGGCATCAGATTCCAATGAAGACACACTTCCTTGCCTTGGATATCTGCCAGCTGATAGACTATAATTAGTGAAGGTAGAGCTGGTTTTTTGGCTATGATGGGAAAGTTGAAGAAACTAGATAAACTCAAAGCCATCTTGTTTTAGATGGAAAACTTTCTGGTTTTCTGAACCATCAAAAGCAGAAAGTTGAGTGAAAAGTGCTAAAGCTTTGTGCATGTGTTGGCTGATTTACCTGCCAGAAAAAAAAGCATACAAGGAAGGCAGAGCACAACTCAAAAACCCTTATCTCACTTTCAAGAGTAACCTGAATTGTGAAACCACAGTTTTGGAGTTCCGCTGCTAAGGACCAGCTGGACAAGATTGCTGTTAGAGTATAAGAAGCCATAAGGGTTTAGTTTGGCAGCCCTTCCTGTATTAGTTCATTTGAATTCCCAGGGTTCATGATGATTCAGCAGTAAATTGAAAGCAGAAACTACCAATTATTTCTGAAATTTTTTACTGTGAAATCACATACAAATAAGAAGGCAGTAAATATTAATTATATAGAAATGGGATCTTTCTTTTCTACTTGATATCTTATTTTTAGGGTAGGGATGAGCCATTTGGTTAATGCAAGACACTAGTCCTGATGTCACAGTGTCATGTAGAGAGAGTTAATAATCTACTAAATCTTTATTTTTACAGGGTATCATTTGTAGTTAGCTAGATCTGCTCATTGTTCAAAATAATCACAAGCCATAGGATCACAACAGCAGTGTCAAATGTGAGCTATGAAACAGGGCTGATAACTTAGGTTCAGAGCCATAACAATGCAGGCACAGAGCTCTCCAATATCTGTCAGGATGGCACATGTCCTCAAGCTGTGAGTAAAGAAAGGAAAAGTTCTTTAGATTTGAAGTACATAAGAGAGAAAATGGTGGTAGAAGAAAAGGATGAAACGAGTGACAGGGTAGTTAAAGAGGACAGCAAAGACACTTGTAGAACCTGCCTTTAGAAGAATAGGAATGAAATATAACACAAATAGAAAGAGCTGGAAAGCCTGACTAAAGTTAAAATCAGGGAGTTGTACTCTCTGGACCCCTGTGGCCTCCAAGCATTGAGAGTTCCTGTTACAACATGGAGAAAGAACATTGCCAAGGCGCATTCCTGGTTAAGAATGTTTCGATATTGAAACTTTGTGCAGCAAACAGACAAGTATCCTATTGCTGAAGCTGAAACTCTGGTGGGCTTATAACCAGCAGTGTTAATTTAGCTGAAGAGAAAGAAGAAATGAAATTAGTAACTTGATAGTCTTTCATACTTATTCTTTTCCATGTTTGCATAGCCTTTAGTGTCTGAGGACTCCTGAGAACTTAAGAAAGAAGTTTTTGTATGTAAAATACTAGGGATTTATAATATGAATCAATAACCTTATTTTGTGTCTGAAAGATCGTAGAAAATTTCTTTTATGTTATTACCATTTTAAAAATTGTACAAATGCCCTTAAACATAGAAATTTTTTCTCCAGGTTGCACTCTACATAGAAATACTTAATTTCTTCAGCTATCATGTTGCTCTCTGTTTGTTTCTTATATCTGGTGATTATTGCAATTGAGATCAAGTAAGTTATTTTGTCAATATTTGTAGTGCGTTTAAATCCTCTAAAGATCTTCCCATATGAAATGTAATCCTAAATTTACATTGATCCTTGACACATTTATCGCTCTAATCAGGTTACTTTTACAGGTCTCTGATATGAAGTTACTTAAGTAGAAGATTCCGTGAATAAATAAAGTAATATTGTGTGGTTATGTTTTCTTGTGCTTATTAAGATGTTCTTATTTTTGACATCCAGAAAAGTAAGAAGCAGTATTGTGCAAGTGACTTTTATAAATTGTCCCTAATGTTGTGATGATAATGTCTTTGCAGTTCTTGCTACCCTGGTGGATATTTAAACTACAGAAAATTTGCTGCTATTTAGCACATGTATAACCAACAGTAAAGAAAAGATATCTATGCATAAGTATATGGTTTTCAAGTAGAGAAAAATACCACTGTTCTTTAGTATTTCAGAAGAATTCATTTGTGATTTATCTGCATTAATCTTGTTTTCTTGGACTTTGAAGTTCATGATGTTTCTGCTACAGGTTTTTACTTGCATAATTGCTTTTATCTAAGTAAATAATATTTCTTTGGAGGGGATGTAAACTGAGTAAAGAAATCGTTCATCTTGCTTAGAGACATTATGAAAAAATAAATACAGTTCAGTAGCAGGTATCCTTTCCTCCAATTTGTAAGACACAGGCTTCTGTTTATTTAAAAGGTGAAACTTTATCCATTTTCAAGTAATCTTCAAGGGTAAGCATCCATCACATTTGTATCTCAGCATTTATGACTGATATAAGTGGATTCTTTAAAAGGAACAAAATAATATTTTTTAAAGAAAGTATTGCTTAATAAAACAAGAAATTTAGCACAGCTGATTCAAGGTAAGGATAAATTACTGTGCAAGGGAGCAGTGAATTTGAACACTGATTTCTGAAGACTTCTGAACACTTCTGAAGATTTTGTGTTTAGTTAGAAATACAAAATTCACAGAATATTTGATAAAAGTTTCTCGTAAGCTCACACTGGCTCACGTATAACATTCCTCTGCACAGATCCATAAGGAATAAAATTTCTGAAAGATGGAAATGTTCTTGACTGAAAATCACTTAAATTGCTTCTGTTGGCAGCACATTTAATACAACAATCATTTTACTGATTTCTGTTTAAAATTAACATCAATTAAATATATTCATGTCCATTTTGATATTTTATAAATATATTTCAACAACTTACCCTAACTTTCCAAAGAGATTTATTATGTTTTATCAAATATCTCAACAAGTTTCAGAAACCTTTTAATAATATACCAGTAATGAGAAACTTCAATATGTTTCTCTAGTGCATTCAGAGAATGATGGAGTATTTAATCTTAAATGGGTAAAAAAGATATGGAATGACAGACAGAGCTTTGATCCTTTAATATTGTTCAGATATGCACATTAGAAGAAACTCTGGAAATCTTTTCTGTGCTCTAATTTTATTGTATTTATATGCCCACAGCTAGCTCTAAGCTTTCAGTGTGTCCTTCCCCCACCATTTCAGTCAGAAGGATCTGAGATTTAAAATTAAAATTAGAAAAAAAGTTGGTAATTTGATTTCAGGCAGTTGACTGACAAAACTAATTAACAAGTCAAAGACAATCTTCAAGGAGGAAGGCTCTAAAACTGGAGAGAAAGAAAAAACAAGAGTTCCTCTGAATCCTAGCACTATCACAAGAGCACTAATATTTGTCGGACATAAATTCTAAATAATGTTTTCTATTTAAAATTGTACTTCTATCAGAATTTAATTGTGAAAGCAATATATGTAAATAACCTTTTATAAAAAATATATTTAGAACACACAAAGCTTTAATGAGTTGCCTGTCTCCTAAGATCTAATTAACAGCTTGACAAAATGCACTCTTTCTAAATCCATTAACAAAAGAGAAGTCCATTTTGCTTGCTCTCATCCCACCAATGACTAATGAAATTAATATTTTACTATTTCTTGAAGATATCTTCAGGTTTCTATAGAACATCCTTTAAAATCTTTATTTCTATGGGGAAGAAGAGATGTAACTTATTCAATATCTGTAAAATTATTTCTTACAAAATATAGAGGTTTGTGGTCCGGCAAGGGAGACAAAGGCTGTACTACAGAACAGAATCAGACTGAGTGGTTGTGGTTAGTATTAAATGACATCCTTTTCTTCCACGTACTGTTTCTGTAATTCATGTTTCTAGACTATTAGAAAATAATAACATTTTGCAAGAAGGAAAACATTTATTCAGTCAGTGACCTGGTAAAACCAGGCATACAATGTCAATCTCCTGTCTCAGGTATCCCTGCTGCTGCTGTCTCCTAAGTTAGCAGCCAATGAAATAATACATTTTAGGATGTGTAGGTTAACATCCACAAAATTGAAAATATGAAACTCGTAAAGTGAGTTGCATCTTCACCAGTAGCTTGAAAAAATATTCTTAGCTGTCCACTGACATAACTGGACACTTACAGACCAAGGACATGTTTTAGCTGCAGGATTCTTAATAAATTTCTCTAAATATTTCCTTTCCAAACTTGAAAGTAAAATTTCTTTTTCCCTTCTCTTAAATTTACCCTGGTTTTAGTAGAAGAGAATTATGGTAGTGTATTACAACAGATATTGTTTGTTTAAAATTATTTATTTGAAATAATGATTAGCTGGACATCAGAATAAGGCTAATGCAAAATATGTCTATTTAAAAGAATCACCAGACTAAGAAAAAGGTAAACAAAGGCGCAATTGGCAACTTGTTTACAGACATATTTCAGAATCTCAAGACCTGTCAGAAACTTTCTATCTATCCATGAATAAATGCATCCCAGGTAGCTTTTAATCGGTTCATGAAAAGATTTTACATTTAAAAATGGTAGGACTTTTGGATCTTAAGGGTCCTTTCCAACATAAATGATTCTATGCAAAGACCTGTACAATTAAAGAACATACATTTAACTCAACAAAAAGAATGTCACAAGGGTAACTGATCATAAGATGACTGTAAAATGATGTGTTTTGCAATATTGCATGTGTCTTGTGCTGCATGGTAAAACAGATGTTTAGATTAGGAATGCTGTTCTCACTCTAGAAAATAATAAAGCAGCAAAGTGTACATTCCCATAGGCATTGCTTCAGTTTTATGACACACTACCACTGGATGCTCGAGCTGTGGAGGAACAGAAAATGCGACAGACAACAAGGCAATGAGTAATTAATTTTGAAACAAAGTTATTAATATATGTGAATAAAAAATCAAGTGTGAATGAAATAACTATATTTAATCATTCATTATGCGTCAAAAATTGGGGAACAATGCTAATTAATTTTTCTTAAAAAGATAACAAAATGAAATAATGGGCACATTGTATAGTGTTTATTCACTTAACTATAATAAATAACAAAATTCATGGTGTCCAAGGCAACAAGGTGTCTAATAAATTACATTAATTTTAGTATAGAGTATTCACTTTACTCTCTATTTTTAGCAAGATTAAATAACATCAGCTATGTAACATAAAAGCTCAACATCTTACCAGTCCAATTTATTTACACAATAAAATAAAGACAATTTTATTGGGTATGGAGTCACTTAATAGTTGCATTTACAAGTACTGTGAACTTTTTTCATAAATGAAAATTGCTGCTACTGCTTTAGCTCACCCATTTATTTTGTGTTACGATGCTTACTGAGGAGAAACTGCTTATTTCAAACCTGCTGGAATACAAGAGAGAATAGGGAGAGAATAGGGGCAGGGAAATAAGGACAAATCATATAAGTTATGAATCTTCTTTAATTGCTCAGCATGACCATGTAATGCTATTTTTAAGTAACTCTGTGAAAGCATCAAAATAAAACTGATGTTAAAGGACAGAGAATTGATGATATTAGCAACTGTAGAGATTTGCAACTTAGAAAAGAGCCAGCTAAAATTTAAAGGCTTAAGAGTAATGACAGAAAGACAGTGTCTACCTTAAAGTTACTGAGATCATTTAGGCACCTTTTTTCAATTAAAAAAAAGTGTTCAGAGGTTGCAGAATGACAACGATAGAGGTTTTCTAGTTTGGGATATATTGTCTCTTTCAGAGCTGTGTGGAAGGGATTCCTCAGGGCTTAGTGGAAACCTCTGGGCAGATCTCTGTGCCTCTGCAGCCATTTTGAAGTGTTGGCAGTAATTTTTTTGCAATAGCAAATTGGCAGAGGGATTTAGTTGGAATTTATATCCACTTAAAAGGTTTGTTTTCTATTTCCCGCTTCCTCTGAGTGCAGATTGCCCATCAGACTCAATATATGCAAGAAAAAGGATTTCTGAATTTAGAAAAGCTGACTGCATTACACAGTTTGTAAAAAGATTTGGATTAGCCTATCATAAAAAGTGCCTTTCAGAGTGAAATTTAACTAAATTTATTCAACATACACCTATTGATATCCTGTCTGAACAAAAGGGATCAAGCAATTCTTTAGGGTTTTTTTCTTTGCTCTCTACAAACTTGGATAATATGTAACCTTGAGGATTCCACCACCTTCTAGACTACTTTAGGCTTCTGGAGGAAATGTTTAAGTGATGCCAAGCACCTAGAGAGGAGATGATTTCATTTTCAGTAAAAATACTGCATTGTTCATGTGTCATGCCCACCAACAGTCAGATAAATTATTTTGGATCACTGATTAATTTTATGAGAGATCCAAATGACCAACAACTTAGAATAGTGGTTTCCCCTTGTAGGAAAGAGAAAAGTGCTAAAGGCACAGAGGCAAAAAAGATGATTTAGTCCTGGGGGATTAGGAAATTAAGATTAGCATGGAGATGTAGGAGGGCTGGAAATCCAAAGGTACCTTTGCTGAAAACATGTGCTTAAGGACTCATGCAAATGTTCTCTAACTCAGAATCTAAAAGCCCTAAAGCAATGTCTACATTTTTGGCTGTACCCTTCATTGTTTCACTATCAATTTATGCAACATGTTGATGAGATAAATTTCTCTGTATTTAGATGTTTGGGGTTTTCTCCTGCATTGTATTTTCACATAAAACTGTGATACAAAAATAAGGTATCGTGTAGCCACTGTGCCCTTGATACAGATCTTGAATTTACTCCATGTCAAGAGTAATCTTTCACTAATATATAGTTGTTTTGCTGAGAGAAGAGCCCTTGATAAACATAGGAGTGGGGAAGGATTAAAACATATAAACAAAGAAAGAGCCTTTCATGCTTATAAATAGAACCAAGGAATGTTAAAGGGTTGGAAGGGACTTTAAAGATCATCTAGTCTATCCTAGCAATTCAAGAGGTAAAAATAAAAGGTGCTTGGTCCACCTCTGGGTTTGTCATCAGAGCTGATTCTCCCAGTTCAGGCACAGCAGAAAGGGTTAGTATAGAAATAGCAGAGCTGTGTAGGGGTGTATAAGCTTAGGCTGGTATTGTGGATGTAAGAAATGCTGTGGTAATACTGATGCCTAATAATCTTGGTATTGGATCTATCTAAGATTACTAGATAGTTATGTATTGGTATGTCACCTGTCAATAAGTCAGATCTTCTTGTCTCTTAATATTCCTGTTAATAAATGAAGTGAAATTATAAACACAAGCTCTTGTTCTTAATGGATTATCTATTTCTAGTACATATTTTCATTTTAATAGAAGAAATCCCAAAACTACTAAGGTGTACAAAACTTGCCAATTTAGTAAGTGTTTCTTAAATCTTAGCTAGATGAAGGAGTTTTTTATTTTATATTGACTCAATTGTTTGGATCCTCATAGTTAGCAGTATGCTCAGTAACTTCTATGAAATGTTTAAACAAAAAAGTAAAATGTTCTTTTTCATTGAGATTACTGCTTTCCTTCCGCAGCTGACCCAAGGAAATTGTGGCAGACTCATATTTCAAGTCAACAAAGATTAGCTGTCTCTCCCAGATGAACTTGGGAGAAAACATGAAAACTTTGAGGTTTATGTGTACAAAATACATATATTTGGGGAAATGAAAATATTGCAAGCAATAATAATCCTGTTGAGAACAGATCCTTATTTATGCTCTTACTTCAAAAACAAGTCAAAGGAGAACTTAACAAATCATTATTTTCTTTGTTTCTGGAGCTTGTTTTAACAATAACTCCTACCATTCTTTAGTTTCCTACATACTACATAAACCCAACAGGTATTTAATTTCTATGTAATTTAGTTTGGCGATTTCATATTTTAGGCAT
The DNA here is from genome assembly GCA_013397755.1 of Cnemophilus loriae. Lineage (NCBI taxonomy): Eukaryota > Metazoa > Chordata > Aves > Passeriformes > Corvidae > Cnemophilus > Cnemophilus loriae. The sequence continues at coordinate 13,831 of VZTF01005790.1, read as the reverse complement.
ATATTTCTGAGTATTCCTGTTGGTTTCTACTTAATTTCTTGTATTCATTCAGTCTTTTTATATGTATGGTAAGTACCAATTGTTTAAAAGAATCTTTGCATTTATTTGAGAAATCTTACCTGTTCAGAAAATCATCCTTCCAGCTGAAGATGATTATTTTAAAGTGAAGAGTAGAATTTTATTTTGTTATGGAAATAAAGATGCTTGTACCTTTCTTGGGATGCTACCTAGGTGAGTCAAAGATCATTCTTATAGACTGATAACTTAGTACATTTCATTTTGAAATGGGCATGTTACCATTATTTCTAGACATTTAAAGCATTTTTCCTGTAATTGCTCTGACCTAAGCCATTATTTTGACAGCTTTCTGTAGTGGTTTGAGTTCACCAATCCAATTTAAGTGCAGTAGTTTGAATTCAGGCCTATTATTCAGGACTTTTCCCTCTGTGAGATAAGGATTAGGAGAAGCAAAGCAGGCTCAAACTTTAAAAAATATAAAGAAAGTTTTACTAACAGAACTAAAAGGAAAAAAAAAGAAAAAAACAAATAATAAAAATTAGATTAAAACTCCAGAAAACCTCTCCTCCCCCCACCAAACTTCTGTCTCAGATATTTCCCCACTGACAAGGCAAAGACACAAAATCTGATGTTTCTCAGTCAGTTTGCCACCTCCAGAAAAATCTTTCTTCAGTTCACTTAGGGAGATGAGTTTCTCTTAGCCATACCATGGAGATTTTCCACAAGAAAACAGTTCTCTCGTGGCTTCAGCATCATAATGAATCAGCCGCCCGGGTTACAGCATCTGACCCCTGTGAAAGTCCTGCCCACACCTTGCAGCCTTCCCACAGCTGCTTTCGTGGGCCATGTCAATTTATGGGGTATAGTTTTAAGGATGAGCTGTTCTAATAAAAAACAAAGGTTCTCTCATCTCTCTGGAGTCATCTTCATCTTCATCTCTGAAAGCAAAGGTCATCTTCTCTATCCACCCCCGGGGCAAGGGGTCCTCATTTCTCTCTGTCTCTCTCTCTCTCTCTCTCTCTCACCCCCCATTTAAGCTTCTCTTCAATTGCAGCCCACCTCTGCATCTGCTTGCAACTTAAGCATGAATACCTTTGCCCATGACTACTGAGAATTTCAGCCCCAAAGCTAGGGCATCTTTAGAACACTCCAGGTCCCCCCATAAAATGTCAGGAGTTACAGGAAACAGTCTGATGGGTCAATCACCCATCCTCCATAGCTTCACAAGAGAATTTCAGCCCCAGGGCTAGGGCATCTCGTCATCCTCCTCTTTCTTTAGTTCAGTTCTCTTGCTTCACTGACTTCAGTGTCTTGGTGTAGCTTTCTTCACATGCTTTCACCCCTTTCTCTGACTCGGGAGAGAATCGGTGTCTGAAAGGTTAATCTTGTCCCGGGCCGTTGGATGGTCACAGGAACTCGGCCCAGCAGCGGCCAGAGCCGGAGGAGGGAAAGGAGGAGGAGGGTGAGGGAAAGGGCTATTCTTCCCACGCTGTGCCAGCTGCATCAGGATGTTAGAAGTTGCAGCGAACCGGGGGGGCGCTTCCCCCACTCAGCCAGGCTGAGCGAGGGGGGCTGCTGGAGGTGGCCAGAGGTGGGGGAGGGCCCAACCCAGCCCATGCCCAGAGCGGCAGGGGCTGAGCAAAGCCCACCAGCCCAAGGCCGGGGGTGCTCGGCCCAGTGGATGGTAAAAGGGAGCCAGGCCCCGGCCCTTGAGGGGAGCAGGGGAGGGGGAGGCCGGCCAGCCAAGCCCTGGCCCAGAGGCCTGGCTTGCCTTGGACCCCTCTTTTTCTCCCATTACCTGTCGGAACGCCGGAAGCCAAAGAGGAAGTTCCAAGTGTCCAGCTCCCTAAATACTGTATTTCGCAGAGGGCGTACCTTAAATGTCATTGGCCCACAACACCCTATCATGTCCAAAGGAGCTGGCAGGGTGAAATTTACCTAGAAAGCTGTCAACCCATGACATATTTCTATTTTTTTTTTGTCCTCTGGTTGTTATATTAGTGCCCACAAGTACAGAAAAGAATCTCAATTTTCCATGGCATTCTGGAATATATCAGGTTTTTACCACTTGAAATATACTTTTTTTGTTGTATTTCCAAATTTTTTTTACAGTTTATTTTTCTTGCATTCCATAGAATTACAGAATGGTTTTGATTGGAAGGGATCGTAAAGATGATCTGGTTCGAGCCGTCCTTCTATGGGCATCTTCTGGCTTTATTAAACAGTAACTTACCTAGCAGTGAAAATTAAATAGGGGATAATTAGACTTATACTGAAGAACACTGGAAGATCATCTTGTGAGAATATTTGCAAGGGCAATGTCACAGGCTTGAGAATTCAGAGAACAAAACATATGGTTGACTTATGGGGAAAAGTGAATTGACACAGGGAAATGGTCTCCAAAAACTTTGACTGTCAGAACATGGAATGCAGACTTCTAGAGGTTTCTTGGCTCTTCTTTCCACATCAGGGCTATACTTTTGGTTAGCAGTGTCTGCTACCCCAGTGATCTGATTAGGATGGATTTTCATGTTCAGTGTTGTCAGTTAGCAAGCTGAAAAAGAGAAGAAAAGAGGACAGCTAAGATATGGAGGTAGAGAGGGACTTCAGTGACAGCACAAATCAGGATTAAAGAGAACAAATCTGCCAGAAATCACAGAGCCCTCACCGGAGTTGTATTGTGTACATGGGTGAAAGGAGAGCAGAATGGGTCTACTAGGCTCTTGTAACTTTTAGGAACAGGGGAATATAAATACAAATTTATACTACTACTTTTATCAATGAATACAAGAGATAAAAGGAAAAAGAGATGGATCTCTCCCATTTTCATAAGATCTTAATGAAAGATTTAATTTGCAGCAGTAGCATTGTTGTACAATAAATCAATTAATCTCTCCTGCCCTTTCCCTTGTGAACCTTTTAAAAACTCAAAATTAATTAATTGAAATCTTTTGTCACTTAATCATTGCCCTACAACCCTGAATTATCATGTGATGCAATAGAGCAAAATGCCATATTTTTGATGCACATGGGACAACCCTTCTAGCTTGAATTAATTTACAGTGGTTTTGCAGAATAGTTTATGCCAGACTCTGCTGCTTTGTTTGAAATTTGAAGGGATCTTCTTGCTGATATCCTTGTTGATGAGGAAGATATATCTACGTATGAATACTTCTAATTTATACATGTTCTGTTGTCATAAATATATAGTCATACAATGATAATTATAATGTAATATATAACATGCAATACATTTTTTTTCTCTGCTGTTCATCTTGCAGCACATGTCCTTCATACCTCAGTCCTGCAAATCAGATCGGAGAGGGAGAAACATCTGTGCTGGAAGTGCTGCTATGGAGGAGACAGCACTGACTTGGGGCAATTCATTGACTTTGAAATGTAAGAAGAGCTTAGCCATATTTTACCCCATATTTCTCACATATCAGAGGTCTTGTGTTTGAAGTGGAAAAAAAGTGGAAGACTTGTCTTAATGCTGCATATTCGGAAGACAATCCACTTAAAGAACGAAGCAAGGAGTGAGGGGATGAATATTTCGCTCAGATCCCGGATGTCCTTGAGCTCAGTCCTTGCTTGTTCACTCGATTACTACATCTCTAAAAATAGGTCAATAAATCATGAAAGTTAATTAGTATATCTGCAGAGAGAAAGTGGTGTTATTAATAGCTATCTTTTTATATCCTACCTTTATTCTTATTTATGGATTAACATGCTAAACATGGAATTTCATGTAATACTCAAGGTGATTTCCACAATTACTATAGCCCTCTTTGGAATCCTGACATGAGAGAAATGCAGCCAGATGCTTCCCAAAGGTCAGCAGATGTTTGAATTACTTTTCTGCCACTAAGGTGACAAAGATTATACTCTCTCTTCTTCATGCTTGTGTGGGTAGAGTTAAATATATTCAAATATAAAATAAAAATTCAGGAATCAGTAATACATATTTATAAGAAATTCATATTGTTGGCAAAGTTTATTTTGCTGACACTGTTTATAAAATCACAGGTGTGTGATAAAAGATTTCAGCTTGAAATAAATGTGCTCCTTAGCTTTGATTGGGCTGTTCTTTTCTTTTTCTTCTGCCTTTTATGAAGCACATTCCATCTTTAACAAATTATCTACTAAAACATAATCAAGATGCTCTAAAGTATTTAAGTTGCCAAAAGCAATCCAAAGAACTTTCTGCTTGTCTTGGGTTTGGTTGCTGTCTTAAAAGCATAGAACAAATTTTCACTTCACTGTAGTAAATGCACTTTGATTAATATTGTGTGCTTCATTTTTATATGGAGATTCCAGATTGTGTTCTGAAATCTACAGTGAGGAGATGCTGTTTGGAAGGCCTTGGAGAAGAAAAAACAATTATGTTTTGCTAGCGGGGAACTAAACCACCAGGTACCATATTGATGCAAGCAAGCACCTGGGCTTGCCTGCGCCAGTTCCAAAGCACGTCCTTCTCCTTCAGCATGCCTTCTCTTGTGGGAATGCTGTAACAGAGAGAAGAGGAAAATCTCTTTGTCAAAGGTAATTTGACCAACATTACACAGGCCCTTCCTTAGGCTGCTTGTCTGATCTCCAGTCACATCTTTGCCAAAAGGATTTGTACTTTCCCTTGTCCAGAGTGCATCTTCTGAACTAACGCAAACTTGGAAAGGAATTTCTTTAGAAAGAGTGTCTAGAAAGAAAAAGGTTGAAAGTGACTAGATAATTGTACATGAAGTAATTGGGTGAAGGAACTCCAGCAGTCCTGTTGCTGTGGCTGGCAGATACAGAATCTCTTAGCTTTCATGTGAAAGACAAACTTTAAGCTGAGTTCTTCAGGCTGTAAGAAACCTGTTTCCTCCTTGTTTTCAGTGAATCAGGATAATGCAGAGCATCTGCAACTATTCCTAGGACTGCTAAGCTAGAATATACTTGAAAGAAAATGTGCTAAAGCATAATTTTGTCAATCAAATTATGCACAAGTTTTTTCTATAGTATATGTTAAAAATGTAATCATTTTGATGAAAGTTCATAATCTTCTTGGTAGGTGGATTTGTCCCTTAAAACCAGTAAAGAAAAATATAGAGGACTTCTTCAGCTTCACATACTTGTTACAGCACTTCTTACTTACATAGGAATTTCTCCATGATGAGAACAAGGCAATAAAAATGGAAGTAAATAATTCTAAACTAAAATGGCTTTCAGACTAATCGATGGACTTAAAAGCAGTGCATTAAGAAAATGCTAAATGATTGTTCAGTTATTGAGAAATGATATATATGTAAGTAAGTACAAATAGAGATTTGTTTCAGAAATGTGACAGTAGTTTTTTATTTAAATGTTAGGGTTTTGTTTTTTTTCCACAAGAAAGCAATGGTAGAATATTAAATATGGAAATACAGGCTACCACATTTAGGGCAATGATTTTAAGGCAATAAATTAAAATTTCATAGTGTTCTTTTCTGGAAAGCTCACAGCATCCTGCTAGGCATTATCCTTGTCTTAGTAAAAGGAAATTCAAAGGATTATTATGGGGATAACCAAGTCAGAGGAATCTGGAATATCCTTGAGAGCTGAGAATAAATATGAGGCAGCTGAACCATTAAGAAATAGGCATTAGCCAACATAAGGGGGTTTTGTTTGTTTTATTGTTTTACAGCAAGGTTGTGAGCCTGCTGTTTTCTATTCTTTGTGGGTTTTTCTTTTAATTAGCCCTGTGTTACAGCCACTAAAGATACTGAAATAAAAACGTTGCTTAAGCAGATGTTGCACTAGAAAATGGGTCCAGATCATTAAATGCATTTATTTCATTTGAATGATTTACTATAATTTTCAAAAAGAAGTTCTTTTAGAAAAACCCATGACTGGTAAAGACATGTGAGTTAATTCCCCCTAAAAGCAAATATTTCACTTATTAAAATTTGAAGCTGAGACACTACAGCTCATAAATGGGGTACTCTATATTTTTTTTGTATTCTATAACAATCCATCTCCATGAAAATTTCTGGGGTTTTGTTGTTTTGGGTTTTTTTGTTTGTTTGTTTGGTTTTTGTTTTTTTTTTTTTTTTAATGGAGTGTAGGTAATATATGAAGCTATTGGACAAAAGGAAGTTCTAAATTGCAGAGGTTTGCTCTCTTGCCTGCTTCCTTTGCAATACCTTTAAGACAAATATACCTTTTCAAATTTTTTGTGAAGCAACTTCCATCACCTTTGTGGGTCATTATTTTCCTTATTTTACATTTCTGAAACTAATGATCTATTTTTTCATTGGATTCTTAACCTTTTTGTTTTACCTCTTATTTGTTAAGTTTGTTATGATTTGAACTGTTTTTGAAGCAATCTTCAAGGAAGGTAAAATCTGATGGTCTATACTATGATATGGCAACACTGAACAATGCTATGAAATGGCATCTCATGGACTTAACAGAGAGCCACGGATAAAATCTGTAGCTTTCACTGTGTTTCTTTTTTGTCATAACTCTCAAATAATTCCTGATGGGAATAGTTAGCATGACTTTACCAAGTGCAAACAGTGCTTGACCAACCCAATCAGCTTTTGAGACGAAATGACTTGTTCTGTGGATAAAAGGAGTGCAATAAGTACTGTTAACTTTGATCAATGTACCTGCTTTTCATTTGTCTCTGTTGGAAAATTTGTCTTGCCATAACATTCAAACCTCCTTCTTTGCAGAAGCTGTTCTATGAAATACTGTGTGGTCGTCTAAGGAATATTTTTAAAATTTTATATAATTATCCTCTTAGATTTTTTTTTCCTTTTTTTTTTCTTTTGATGGTGCAAAACCTGAATTGTCAATATTCTTGAATTTTAAGAGGTTTTTGTTATTATATAAAGGATGTGGGTTGAAATTAATTCCTAATAAAGCTTCCTCTTAGCACTTCTCTCAATGATAAATATTATCAACACCTTAAAAATAGCTCATCTGTATGTCAGAGGTCACAAACTAGCATAAGCCCCATAGGATAACTAGAGAGAGGCTTGTACAAGTCCGAACTTGGAGGTCACTTTCCAATGTGACGGTGTGAAGAACTGGAGACTGTGTGCTATATTCTTATCTCTTTTTTACTGTTTTTTTTTGAAGTTATCTTCCTTCACACAATAATTCCTTAAAAATCTGAACTCTAATTCACAAATATGTTACTATTCACAGCATGTAAGTACAGCAGTATTCCATGGTGATATGCTAGGAGAGATGAGATTTGCTTCTTCAACCAGTGTTGCTGGTCTTATTGCTGAGAAGTTAATCTTCATGTAACACATATCAGTGAATTTCTTTGCAACCAGCTGAAGTATACCTGTCCATTCTGATGGGAAGGGAAGCGGTTTTGAGATATCTTGCCTTTTTTTTTTTTTTTTTTTTTTTTAATTTTTTTTTTTTTAAATTTCTCTTGATCTTCAACAGACTGTCCCCACAACTACTTCAGTCCAGAGAGTCATTCGTCTCCTACTTCTGGTTATAAGGAACCAACCATCGGGTTAAAGGATATTAGCTCTCATTTTGTCCTTCAATCTTGAACACCTTGATCAGTCCCTAGCCTTGAAATTACCTCATGGCCATATTTCAGTGTGTTTTTCGTTGGACCTTAGGCACCATACAAGGCAGCTCATCTAAAGGTCAACCAGAAGTGGATATCAATGACTTATATGAAGAAATATAAATAGCTGAATAGGTCTTAGATTAACTATTGATGCTAAAATTTAGGGCAAGTAACAATGACCAATTATTTTATGTTCTCTTCTGAATAAAAAGTTATTGGTTATTGGGAGGAGCAGAGGGGAACCTAAAAAAGAATGGCTTGTTCAGCCAGTCTTTCCAAGTGTTGCTGTCATCAAATACATTTCCAGGATGTGTTTGTATTTCAAAAAAATATGCCATGCCCTACAAAACAAAATAAACCCAAAGTAACCTGCTTTCTCTGTATTTTGAAAACCCTTGTGGTCTTCATTATAAGCAGATAGATATAGATTTTGTGTGAAAGTACAGGACAGTTGTGGTATCTTCCTCTCTTCAGAATTATTCAGGTACTTGTTGGGGAGAAAGTCAAGCTGTTTTCAAAAGCGTTTTTTTATATATTCTTCAATTATATAGTAGTAAGATATTCAGAAGTAATTTGTTCTTTGCCTCAATGGCTATGTGCTTATTATTACTATTATATTTTGGATGGAATGTGGCTTGGTAAAAAGAAGGGAAAGTTCCTATACTGTGTAATAACCTAGAGCTACTTCTCAGATCCCAGGCTTCTTGCACTAAATCTGTCCTGCCCCAAACAGTGAATAAATGTCTGACTTTTCTCTGGGCCCTGTATGTAATGTAGATCTTTAGAAAAGTTATTTTTGAACCAGTTGCACTTGTGCTTAACTGTGCGAGGCAAATAAGAGTTATTAATTAAGGGAGGGGCATTCACTTCAGCTGCTGTGGTTTGGTTTGACAGGGATCAGAAATCAAAGCCATCAGCTGTCACAATTCAGACTGGTTTATTAAGTGATATCAGTGGCAATTTACATTAGTGAATGGGAACAACTAAAGTGGTCAAATTGTCCTTTTTTTATAGCATGTGTCTGATTTTGCTGGTATCCTCTGGCTGCAAACCTTTAAATCCTGCCTAGCTTGCATTGCTAGAGTTTGCAAGAGCCAGTCTAATCTGCTGTTCCCAAGGGCAGAAGATAAATTAATTTTTAATAATAGCAATAAGAAAAATAGAAAATGAGTCTGGAGCTACCAGGGGACACATGAGATGGTTCAGAATACTTTTCAAAGAAAGCTGTTTCTGTGAAATCTGTAGGGCAGGTGATTACTAGTGGGAACTAAAAAGTTGATTATTAATCTAACTTTTCTAATAATAAGAACAGCTGAATCTTGGATGATAGTGATTATAATGGGCATAAAATGGCCTCTTTTATATTAAATGCCCATAAAACCACCACAACTTACAGTTTAGAGTATGATGATGAACACAGCTAAGAGAGGCAGTAGTTTCAGTGTGTGCATTCAACTTTCAAAATATGAAATTTAGATTATTTGACAACATTTTTCATTTAGTTTTCACTGTTTTGCAACATCCTACCTTGATTACTTTTTTTTTTTTAGGTTTTTTAACAGCATTTTTATGCAGAGATATTCCTTGCTGTGATGCCGAATTGATTTTTGCTTTTTTTTTTTTTAATATATTCTTTACACATACATTTGTAACTCTATAGACTATTTTGTATAGTTATATAGTTCCTAGCTAGTTTTCCCAGTACTTCTCCCTGCCCTGATAGGCAGAAAGACAAAACATATTACAGAGCGCCAAGCTAGGGGTACAAGACCTCTAGCCTATCTTGGAATCTGAACCCTGGGAACCAAGGTCAAAACCAGCTCTTCGAAACACATTTTCATCAACAAGGTTTAGTCCCTAAAAAGTGGGAGTGGGATTCAGAGATGGTTGAACCGGGGGAAATTGCTTTGCCACTTATGTCTCTAATTGGTGATTTTTGTCAATTATGCTAATTTGCTAAACTTATAAAACTGTATTCATCCTGTGGGGGAGTGGTGGGCATTTTGTGGACATTTTCCATATCTGCCCCTGGAGGTCTCCAATAAAGACCATCCTATATATTACCTCCTCTACTAATACTATCTCGAAAGTGTGTTGTTTCATTTCTAGGTCCTTTAAGGCATCAGTTTAATTAACTATGTCCAGAGACAAGCCTTATCTCATTGTTCAACCATCCAATCCAGTTACAATGACAGAGACATTAGACATCATGGCCACACTTTAGCAACTCATCTTGATTCCATCAATTTTTATCATCACTGGAGGGAGATGAAAAGGATACCAATAGTTTAACATTGCATATTTTCAACTACGTTTTTGTTGAAAACTCTCCCAGGTCTAAGCAATCTACATAAATATGAAACTGCTTAGACTATTAGCCAAATAAATTTATCTTACGTAAAACATTTATGCGTTTCATTGTTGTATTTGTTTGAGATGCAGTGAAACAATTAGAAGCAGTGCTTTCTCCTTTTTATAGCCCCTAGTAATTGTTTAAAATATATTATTTATATGCATATATATACATTTTAGATTTTGGCTAGTTTAGACATCTCAAAAATTTTTTCTCAAGTTTTCAAGATCTCTTTTGAAATCTGGGATTATTTTCCATAGGCAATGAATAATCATACATTCATAATCATATGCAATATTGGTATTCATTTATCTTAAAGCAAATTCAAAATATAAAAAGTAAGTATATTCCTTATGAATAAAAACATCAGTATATTTTGGTCTCAATTTGTCACTGGATCCTCATTTTGGACAGAATAATTTTGATGTGTCTGGAAACACACCAACCAACCAAAAGCCCCAACTATATTATTACTATTGTTTTTGCAGTGAACAATTGGTTTACTTTACCTTTTAATTTTAAAATTTCCCTCTCTACATTTGCCCTAGATTAAGTTTGTTCTGGTTCCTTTTTGGATACCTTCCCTAAGATGGATTTCATTTAACAGTCTTTGCATTTGCGTTAGAGGGTTTTCCATACTTTTCTTCCATTCCCAGTAGAAACCTCATTTGTTTTATATATTGGCTTTGGTTCAGTTGATTCTCAAGCATTTGTTGTTCATAATTATTTCATATGTATCCACCTACAACTTCCAATCTAAAGCCTTGAAATCTAATTTATAGAAAAAATTTCTTCTGCCTGTCTAAATAACAGTGAGTTTTCCTTATTAGTCAGTCTTATAATTATTTTACATTGTAGTCTGTAACTAACGTCACATACGTATTTTTTGAGCAGCATATTCAGTGCTTCATATTATTTCTGTAAATATTATAAGTTCATGAAATGCCTTGATGCATCTTTTGCATAGCCTGGTGGTTTTTTTGTTTATTTATGTGTGTGATAATCTTAATTTGATGTTTTTCTGCATACAGTAATCTATTATGAGAGTAATTGCTTTAGCCAAATTTGAGTGTCCGGAAGAATTGGACAACATGTATGAATGGAGTAGATGTCAGTCATTTACATTTTAATTATGAAATATTAGTCCACAAACCCCATGCTGAATTGTGTGTCTTCTGAACCTAATTGCATCATGTAGTTAATATTGATTGCACTCTCGTTAGTGACAGCAGAACACAGCCATTAGTTACTAAGTCAATTCTTTTTTTGCTTCAGGGATGCTTGATGCCATAGTCATGATTAAACACAACTTCCATCTGTTCTAGCCTTAACCAAGTTATATCCGACCCAAACAGAGTGTGGAATGATTCCAGACTCTATCACATTGCTTGGCTCAACATTTTTAGCTGTGGTAACTGTTTAATTTCATTTAAAAGTCTGGCAATAAAAATCTTTCCGTTTTAAGAAGTGAAATAAATCTTTCAAAAACATCACAAATGAAAGACACAGTTGTTCAATGTTAACAGAGATCACCAAACATTGACTTCATCCCCATTAGATCATACCCTGTTTTATGGTGTCATTTCATGTACTCATTATGTAATTATAATCATAGAATACCTTGGGTTGGAAGGGACCTTTAAGATCATCTTTTTCCAACCCACTCCCATGGCAGGGACACCTTCCGCTAGACCAAGATGACCAAAGCCCCATCCAGCCTGGCCTTGAACACTTCCTGTGATGGGGCATCCATAACTTCTCTGGGCTACCTGTGCCACTGACTCACCATCCTCACAGTAAAGAATTTCTTCTTAATATCTAAATCTTCTCTCTTCCAGTTTATAAGTGATCCTCAGATATTTCACCTGCTTTATTCCATTTGTATTTTTATATCTCTTAACATCTCTGAAGCATCTTTTTTCCCTCTTCTTTGCTGCACTATGATTAGCTGCTGCTGTTGAAAACAAATTGACTCAGCAATTTCTTCTGCCTTGTGTGATAGCAGCAATGACAATGTTGTTCAAATTCATAAAGCCTGCTAACAACCTTCCCCCTTCTTCCTGCCCTCTCCCTAATAATGTTTGTTTATATGGCTTTGCATGGCCTTATAAAGCCCCCTTTGTTTTTCAGCAAAATGAATATCTCAAAACACTTGAGATGGGCAGGTATAGGATGGTAATGATTCATGATGGGAATATTGGTCCTGTGATGCAAAATAACCTGCTAGAGAAGACACTCTCTAGTTCTTACTGGTGGATGCAAATAGTTGCGGTTATGAGGAAAATCTATGTCCTTTTACTCATTGCTATTTGATTGAGTTGGCCATCTCACACCTAAAAGTAAAATTTTCATGTTTTTAGAGGGAATGAACAAAGTTCAGAATCTTTGCATTTATACTGTTCTGGGTGTAACAAGATTTTAAGCTATCAGCAGGGTAAAATAATTACAAACAAGATGCTGTCACATTACATTGGTATTTTGGTATTTTGGTGTGGAAAGTGTACAAGGTTTTTTGTTTGTTTGTTTATTTGGGTTTGTTGGTTTGTTTGGTTTTTTGTTTTTTTTAAACAGACAGAAATGACATCATGCACAAGAGGAAAAGGTACTTTAAGAGCAGTCAATGCAGGTAAACCCATGAAAGTTATTTAGAAGTCTGTTACCTTCAGCCAGTTTTGCTCATTCAAGCTTCTGCACAAAACATAAAATTTCTTACAGGCACAAATGAAATTAGTCCGCTCTGTGTTGAATCCGGGAAGGGCAGTATGTATGTTCAGATCAGTGAAAATGGAAGGGCAAAGTAGGACAAGAAACTTCAGTGGAAAGAAAAGGAAGTCAGGTGCCAAATGTGAAGAATGAAAGGAGGCACTTCATGTTACTCCCAGAAAGTTTTAATCTTCTTCTTCTTGTTCTCCTGAGTCACCCAGGGCGGGCTTCCTTGGGAGAGCGGCGCGGTGATTTAAAAACACGCTGAGCAGGTGAGTTCTATATTCTTGTTCTCCTGAGTCACCCAGGGCAGGGCTTCCTCGGGAGAGTGGTGCGGCGATTTAAAGCGGCCCTAGGGAGCGCGGCGACCTGGAGCGCAGCGAACAGGAGCGGGCAAACAGGGGCGTGGCATGTCTCTGGGGGCGTGGTATGGCAGTTTGTGCGGCAGTTCGCGCAAGCAGGGCAAGCAGGCAGGGCTGCAGGTTTACTGGTAGTGGGGTTTTTAGTTGTTAATTGTCGTGCTTTGGTGGTAATGGTCGTTACACTATCAAAACCCTCCAAAAAGGGATGTGTCTGTCCAGGCCCATTCCTGTGCAGAGTGTTTGAGCTCATCAGCAGTAACAGGGGGCGTTGCAGAACAAGTATGCTTGTGGTGCGACCGGGTGAACGACCTGCTTTCACTGGTGGCTGAGCTTAAGGAGGAAGTAGAAAGACTAAGGAGTATTAGGGAAAGTGAAAGAGAAATAGACTGGTGGAGCTCCACCCTTCCAAGCTTGAGGGAGGCTCACCAGGAGTCAGAGGACTCCTACGCCTCCCACTGTCAGGCAATAGGAGGACACCTGGGGGATGAAGGGGAGTGGAAATGGGTCCCCACTCGAGGAGGTGATAGAAATTCCTCCCCACCCCCCTCACCTACCCAGGTGCCACTTCAGAATAGGTATGAGGCCCTGGATCTAGAAGATCAGCTAGAGGACATAGAGGAGAATGATCTGTCCAGTGATCCTCCCAGTGGTGATTCACCTGTCAGGCGGATCACCACCTCGAACATTAAAAAGAAAAGAAGGGTAGTGGTAGTGGGTGACTTCCTTCTGAGGGGAACAGAGGGCCCCATATGTCGACCAGACCCATCCCACAGGGAGATCTGCTGTCTCTCTGGGGCCCAGGTACGGGATATCGCTGAGAGACTACCTGGGCTGATT
>VZTF01005786.1:314509-332432 GCA_013397755.1 Cnemophilus loriae | reverse complement strand
CCCCGCCGGCCGCCGCCAATTTACACCGGCGAGGGGCTGCCGGGCCAGCCGAGCTGCTTGATTTTATGTCCACCAGCCCAGACTGCACCGCAGAATAGAGCTGCAGGATTTGTTTCCCTTCGCTGGGACCGCCGTGTGCGGAGGCGCTGGAGAGGGGCACGGGTGCTGCTGGATGGCGGCGGGAGCTGGCTGCGCTGCCGCGGGCGGGGCGAGGTGCTTTACACAGGGGCTAAAGACGGGGGTGTTGCGGCACAACCTGGGGCCCAGAGGCCCCGCGGCTCAGCGTGCTGGCGCTGGGGCTGCTGCTGCGGGCAGAAGAACGTGTTCTGCCACGGCCAGGCCAGCAGCGCGGAGGGCTGGTGTTGTGGGGCTGGTGGTGTGGGCTGGGGGTGGCGCAGGCCCCCCTGCGCCAGGCGGACCATGGCGGGGCCTCCCCTGAGCGGGGCCTCCCCTGAGCGGGGCCTCGGTGCGGCCCCGCCAGCACCGGGGGCTGCGGGGCGTTCAGAGCCCCGTTAGTGCTGCTGGGGCCGGGGCTCCTCGGAGAACAAGTGACCTGAGCACGAGTTGCGAGAGCCGAGCCTGTGTCACGCCAAGGGCCGTGTCCCGGGTGTCCCCCGGCCGTGCTCGGCCCACGTCCCCTCACGGGGAGGGGCGATCCCGGTGCCGGGTCATCGCTGCGGGCTGGCGCGGCCTCAGCCCTCGCCAGCGTTTGCTGACTTGCGAGGGGTAGGACCCACTTTGTCACTGCAGTTTAATTCCCCGAGAGCCCTCCTGAGCAGTTTCTGGGGGTGTGAAAGTGACAAAAGCCTTTAATGAAAAGGAGAGGAGATTGTCAGCGCTGGCATCCCGCTGGGAGCGATCTGCGCTCCTCCTGGGCAGCAGGTGGGAGCCGCGCCATTGTCCCTAATGGTTATTAGCCAGCGATGAGCAGGACAAATGTGGGGTCACCTCTCCCGCTGGCAGGGCAGCAGTTGCAGGATTTAAAGCCCCTAGGAGAGGAAGAAATGACATGGTTAGTACCTACAGCTCAGGATGTGACCTGCTCACTTTTAAATGATCTGTTAGACTTTGGGAGAGGGAGAGTGGAGGACTGCTCTGGAGCAAGTTGAATTCAAAATATATTGCCTACTTGAATTAAATGCAATCAGAGACATTCACTGATATCATAATGGCTCTTGAATAATCAGCAGAAGACATAGCACTGGGCTATTGACTATTTAAAGCAAGATCCAGCAAGACAGCGATTGCAGCGAGCTGCCTTTGGCGAGGGGTGGGTTTTGTTTCCAGTGCCATGTGCTGATTCCCAGTGAAGATTTAAAGCCAAGGATATAAAACAGGAAGCCTTTAAATTTCCAGTAAAACTTGCTTGCTTCTTGCTGTTCATGTTCAATTAAAGACAACGTCTTCTTGGGTTTCCATGCTGCTTATGGATTTGCTTCATCTCACCTTTCCAATGTNTCCCTCCCTCCCTCCCTCCCTTCAGAGCTTTCCATGGCTGGGGATTGATCTTTCTCTTGTGCCCATTTAACTGGAACAGCTCTCCCTCCTCTCCCCTGAGCCACTTCCTCGCCTCAGGTTGCCCCTTGAAAAGTACTGATTTGCTGTTCTGTGCTGCTGGTGCTAAATGCTGCATTATTATACCTTGACCCACTACTTCCAATTTCCTATTTTTTTGCCTTGTCATTACGAGCCTGCATGAATTTGTTGCTTACTGCTATTAAGTTTCAGGGTTTCTCAGACTCACCTCAGCCTCCCTGCGTGGCCTGCCCTGTGTGGAGCTGCTGACCCAGATGTGTGCAGGGGGTGTACTGGTGCTGCTAATGGCTGCACAGCCCGCTCGCCCCGGCAGCTCCAGGCACTTTAGCAGCGGGAGTGGAGGCTCGGGGTCTCCCGTGGGGGGAGCGTGTTGGGTTCCAGCTGGATGAGCTGAGCACGGGCTGTGCAAATGTCTCAGAGAGATGAGGCTGGGACCAGTGCAGGGCTCATGCTGCCACAGCCCAGGAGCAAGGCTCCTCTCCCTGCTGCTGCAGAGCAGTTTGTGGTGCTTTCTTCGGGGGATTTGTATGAAACTAAATTGTATTGTATCAGATTAGGGCTCCATAAGTTTACTGTTTGCAGTGCAGCATACATCTGCTCCCCCAGTAATCTCCCCTTGGATGGGACGCGCGTTTATTCTGTGAGCTGCTTCAACAGGAAAATAAATGTGCCCATATCAGTGTGTTATTGAGGGAGTAAAGGGATGCAGCTGGTCCCCAGCTCATTCAGCAAACCCGTGCTGTGACTTACAGCTCTGTGCCGTGCACACTGTGCCACCAGCTCTCCGCAGCACTGCCTGTTAATGGGAGGGCTTATAAGCAGGTTCAGTCAGGGCAAGATTCCTGTCTAGCACTCGGTGCTTTCCAAACCCTGCGGTAAATCCCCTTCTGAATGGAGCACTGTGCTGGCCTTTCAGGGCTGGGGAGAGGGGACGATTGAAAGATTTGCCTTTGCATTCTGCACGGCTCGCCTGACGCAGACATATAAACCACAGGAGGTTTGTGCTTGTGTTTTCCCAGCTCATTTCCCATAGCCTGGGAAGTGATCCCTGAGTGTCAGGTGGCATGCAGGCCACTTTCCATGTCAAGGAAAGCAAAAGAAACCAGTGTGCTCCTCTGTGTGGCTAGCTCTTATTTATCCTTTTACGTGTTGCTTGCCCAGGAATGGAAAGGGCTGTCCCCCATTTACCGGTTTGATCTGGGATGGCGTCTCTCTGACTCTGAGCTTCGCTTCAGGAACTCTCCACGTTAGGGATAGGGAACCTTTCAGAGCTGCAGCGTCACTTTTTCACGCTCAGTGGAGTTTTGATCTATTTCCAAAATCTATCTTTCCCCGTTCTCTGGGGAGAATTAAAGGCCAAGATGGTTCTTTTTGGCAGCTCCTGGCTTCAGAGAGACTTCTTGTGCCTGGTGGATATGCCTGGCCTGGTAGGTATGGCCAAGGGGCAGTGAGAGGCTGCTTGGTGGCATCATAGCAAAATTCCATGTTGAGAGCCCTCAGGAGACAAGAAGACTCCCTAAAATAACGAGTTCCTTTGTAGTACAAAAAGTTGGTTCTCCATTTTCTTCTGAGGGGGTTGAGTCACAAGTGATTCCAAGGGAAAGCTTGGCACACAAGGAGCAGAATTTCCTTTTTCTGTGCTTACATGAAAGCTCAGCACCCCGCCCGGCCTGGAGAGTCTGAGGGATTCAGAGGCTTTCACGGAAAGTGCCAGTATCACAAAAGTTCTCAAGAGGGCCGAACACCAGGTTAGAGTTACTTGAGGCATGCCCATGGCAGGAATGAGGATTAAAGATGCACTCACTTGCAAAGCTTTGGCTAACTGGAAGACAAAGCACCTCATAACTCAGGACTTAAGGCATTAGCACTTATTTACTGTTCTACACATGTAACCTGTGGTGTGCAGGACACCCTCACCACGCTTGTTTCTTCTCTCCTATGTGCAGCAGTGTCAATCAGAGGTAAATCGGACTTGACATGAGCAGGAATGACCCCAAACCATGGGGATGTTATCAAAGAATTGGTTAGATTTGAGTTGAGATTTAAAATTATTTTCTTCACGTTTAAAAAAAAAAAAGTAAAATCAAAAGTCAAACGCCCACACTGTGACATGCTCAGGTGGCAGCAACACCTGTACCTGTGTTCCTGAGGAGCCCCAGCAGCTGCAGCATGGATATCACAGTGCAAAACAGGCTGGGAAGTCAACACCCGGCGTTTCAGGAGGTCTGTGAGAAAGAACACCCAACACACTGAAGAAAATACAGAAAATACTAGGAAACATCTCTCCATTGCAATACACTTAAAATACCACTCTGACCCAAGGGATGTGTATAATTGCATTTTAAGACAGATCTTTGAGAGCAAACATTGAGTTTGCCCTTGTGGATTAGATCAGCAGTAAACAAATGCTGTTGCTGTGAGATGGGGGTGGCAGGAGCTGGCGGTGGCCCTGTGGAGTGTGCGAAGGGGACAGGAATTCTCCCTGGCTCCTTGCAGCAGCCAGATGGTGCCCTGAAGCCCTTCCTTTGATTTCCTAAACGTCTTTGCTGGTGCTAGTGAGCCTAAAATTACCACTCCTCAGATGCACTGCGTGGTTTACAGGTAAGCCAAGCCCCACGCCCAAGCATCCATCTGCTTTCTCCAGCACACAGATCCGGATCTGAATTCACCTTTTTCTTTCCAGCAGCCCCATCTTTATGCTTGCTCCGGCTGGAGCTCCCTGCTTTAAATGTTGTTAGAACTTTGCTCTGAGTCCAGGGCTGAATTTTCTGGCCCCATCTCTGAAGGATGTTGCTGCTGGAGGGCCCTCCCTGCCCTGGGGGTTGTGGCGCAGGGTGGTTGAAGGCGTCACTGGGACTTCAGGAGTGGTTGGCTTGGCTATGTATGATGCAGAGCGCTGCTGGACACTCACACACACGTCCTTCCTCCCTTTCTCTGCTTTATTCCTCCTGTCTACAGCAGAGCTTAAGAGCTCAGCTTTCACCTGGTGATTTTTCATCCATGGGCTGTGGGGCTGTTTTAAGCCTGATCATCATCACTCTTTAGCAACAGCAGTGACACCCATGGCTGTGTGGGAAGTCAGTGAGAGCCCACACTAAACACAGAATCCTTAATCCTGAGCCTTGTCAGGGGCTGAGCATCGCTGTGACTTGTGACGATCTCACAGAATCCCAGGCTGGGCCAGGCTGGAAGGGACCACAGAGGGTCCCTGGTGCCACCTCCCTGCTCAGGCAGGGCCAGCCCAGAGCACAGGGCACAGAACTGTGTCCAGAGGGCTCTGGAATATCCCCGCTGAGGGAGACTCCAGCCCCTCCCTGGGCAGCCTGTTCAGGGCTGGGCACTGCCCAGGGCAGTTCTCCCTCTCAGCTGCATCTTCCCATGCCCGTGGTCCCTTCTGTCCCTTCACTGTGGTGTGAGTGGCTTGGTGGGAGTGGACAGACCACCTGCAAGGGGGCAATAGGGCAGAGCAGACACAGGAACTTTGGAAAGGCTTCCTGGCAGCAAAAGCCAAGGGAGGAAAGGCAAAAACCCTCCTCCAATAAATTCCACAGTTCATACTGCCTTAAAAGCTTGTCGTGATTTAGGCTTTTGTTAAAAATTCCACCTCTTGATCTTCAAAACTCTGGCTAATGATGGAAAAGAAAAATCCAAAACCACAGACCTCTACAGAGTTTTATATATTTTATAATAAAATAACTTTCCCATGACTTCCCTCATAATAATATTTTTTAAAACCAGGAAGGCTGACTGGTGTTGCTGGAGTGCAGCTTTCAGCTTTAATGGGCTGCAGCTGACGCAGTTCAGAAGACGGTGAGGGTTTGGAGCGGGGGCAGCAGGAGTTAACTTCACACCCCTGCCGAGCGCCTGGACCCGCAGCAACTTTGGCATGTCAGGTTGGGAGAATTTCTGCAAATGAACTTTGCAAAGAATTACGCAGGGCTTGGCATTACAGTATTACACACTCGCCTGTTCTCAATCACTCACTGGAACTTATTTTGTAGTTAACCTCCATAAAGGACTGCACAACCGAGCAAAGGCCTGTCACACACACATTATTTAGAAGCCCTTATTATTATTTTATTGCCAGTCCTTGACAGCTGAGGAAAAGCCAAGCGCTTTAATCTTTCTTTCCCTTTAGTTTACAGTGTAAGAGCTGCATGTAAGATGGATTTGATTAATATGTAACAGAGATGCAATTCTCTGTAAAATGTGCTGTACTTTAGAACCCTGGAAAACAAACTGCATCACAATGGCTTAAATCTCAGTCCATTGTATTATATAGACATCATAAATAATAGAGAGCAGGCAGATATTGCTGCAGGCTTCATCTACATAACACATCTGAGCTCTCTATAATGTGTTCAACTTGTCACTTTTAGTACAGAAGAGAGGCAATAAAGCTAACAGCTGACTAAACCACATCAGCCTTGCTTCCACTTCCAGGGTGGTGAATGCTCATTAAGCAATCTTAGCTGTGACTTTTAAAATCCATAACTCTTACAAATGTAAAAAAGTTGCCACAAAAGATTAAGCGCAAAATACATGTCAAAGCATTAATTTTCTGCGTGTAGATTCCAACCACCGCAAACCTCAAATATTTCTTTCCCTTTTGTTTTATATGTGCTTTTGGTTAAAACAGATCTTCATAAAAAATATTTGTTTCCATCTGGGGCAGCAAATAACCTCTGTGATTGTAGGGAGTGAAGGAGGACTGTTTTCATGCAGCCAGGACGGGCTGTACTTCTGCACCCCAGTAGGATTTTCACTTGGCAGGAATGTTGGCATGTCAGCTGGGAGATCGGGGATGGAATCGGTCCCTGGGCAGAGTTCAAGTGTGGCACGACCCAGAGCGAGGTGGTCCCTCCCAGGGGGGAGGATGAGGGCAGACCCTGCGTTAGAGGCAGGGCCAGAAGGACGCTGAGGAGCCAGAGAAATGCTGGATTGGCAGGAGCTAAAGGCTGGGCACAAAGCACAGAGCCCAGGCCCAGAGCTTGGGAGCCAACCACTTTATCCCAAGAGACGGTCTAGGACCAAAGGCAGGATCAGGAATGGGAGGGATGAAGGATAAATGAACATCCAAGTGCCTGTGGAGCTGCTGCTCTGGACTGATGGGATTTTGTGGGGCACCCGTGGGAGAAGCTCCATGGCAGCACTCAGGGTGCAGGTCTTGTCCCTAGAGACTTGCTCTGTGCCCCAGAGACTTTGTGCCTCTGCCAGCCCCTGCGGTGCCAGCTGTCAGATTGGCCCCTGTGGCTCCTGTGGCTCCTGTGGATGCACACGTTGTCCTTTAAACACCCCAGAGGCTGTGCTGGGTGCCTCGGATGCCAGTGCCAGTGTCCCAGCGCCCTTGTCTGGAGATTGGCCAGGCATCTCCAGCAAAATGCCTCCTTGTTCTCCACCTACCTCCAAATCACCCTCAGCTCCAGCCTCACGAAGGGGAAAAGCATGTAGAAGTAGGAATTTACATTAAGTACGGGATAACTGTTTAGAAGAACGTTTGTTGTAGGCAAAAAAAAATTAAATTAAAAAAAAATTAAAAGGTTATTAGCAAAAGAGTGTGGGCTGGAGAGTCTCTGCTGCTGTCCAGTGGCCAAGAGGTCCTTTCTCAGGAGCCAGCACAGAGAAGGGGTTTTCCAGTGCTTGGAGTAACCAGGAAAGTCCTGAACTTGGTAGCCAGGGGCTCCCAAGGGTTTTGTCACAATTCAGTTTTGAGAAAAGCCCAGCTGGGGCTGAGAGGGCAGTCCTGCCCTTAACCCTGGCCTGGGAGGGGTTTATCAGGCAGTTAATCTCCAGGAAAGCTAAAGGCTTTAAAGAGAGAAGTAAGTAATATATAGGCTTTGCTTTGGCTTTTTGCACAAAGGAATTTCATCTTGTGACAAAAAAAATTTGCTTCCAATTATCAGGAAACATTTCAAGGGCAAAAAATGCAGCTTGGAAAGCGTAATCCCCGCTTGCACGAGGGTGGGTGCCAAGCTGTCCTATACAAAGGCTTTGTTTTTGTAGTGCTGAGACAAAGTCGGATTTAGAATGGAAAAGTTCTGAAAGGAGACCCCCCCGCCCCTTTACTCCTGAGTTCCTACCAGATATGAAAAATGCTTTCTGCAATAGAACCAGTGGTGTTGCATACAGTCTGGGGCAGAGGTCTGTGGGGACAAGCTGGCAGGGCTGTGAGGGGGGTTACTGAAAGGCTGTGGGGGGGAAATGACCCAGGGAGTTGTTTCCAGTTTCTCCGAGAAGCCGATCCAGCCTTTTGGCCGCCCCCTTCCCACGGCCTCGCTGTGGTCTCTTGTTAATCATGGACAGGGGATTGCATGGGCACCTTGCAAAAGGAGGGAGCAGAATTGAACCGGCAGCTTTATGTCTCGTTAGCACCCCTTTTCTGGCAATCATACCGTTTCAGTGTCTTATCTTTTACATCTTCAAGCAAAACATTAATACCTGAGGCTGATTATTCTTGAATTCTTCAAGTGTGCTGTAGTCTCCTCCTCCCCCCTAATGGCACCTGGGACTCTCAGAGGGTGTGATGCTGTCACACAAAAAGTCTTTAAGAATCTTTCACTCCAAGCTGACATCCCCACAGGATGCATTTTAGCGGTTTCAGAAGCTCTTCTTTCCCAGGGGGGTTATTAAATGTCTGTCGTGAGTATGGACTGGTATTCGCAGCATTCATTTCAGATTTAAATCGGTTTGAAAGTTCTGTGTTAGGTGGTAAAGAAAATGCAATATTATTTAGAGGCTGTGGTCATGGGAGCGAAATTGGGAGTGATGTGACAGCTAGGAGCCCTCAAAGAATCAGAGGTGAGGAAAGGGAAAGGATTGTCCCAGCAGTGTCATTCTGCTACTGAGGAAAATTATAAAGATGCCATCCTGTGTGGCATTTCCACTTGGGCAGCGCGCTGGAGAAGTGTAAGGTGTGGATCTGTTCTGGCCATCCAGCTGGGGAAGGAATAGGGCTGTACAGACAGGTAGGTTACCTCTGTCTTTCATGCCCAACGTAAAAAGAGAAAATTCTCTGGGTTTTTGGTAGCTAGAAGCTATTTCTTGTATTGTAACATAAATATAACCTTATTTTTTTAAATTTATTTTCTATTCTATGTATGCTTATCATGCTCCTGAGAGTGTTGAGTGGGGCTTCCTGTACTTGAAGAGGGAGAGCGACCTTTTAGATGGGCTGACAGTGATGGGATAAGGGGGAGTGGTTTTAAACTAAAAGAGGAGAGATTTAGGTTCAATCTTAGGGAGAAGCTCATTACTCAGAGCATGGTGAGGCCCTGGCACAGGGTGCCCAGAGCAGCTGTGGCTGCCCCATCCCTGGGAGTGTCCAAGGTCAGGTTGGACGGGGCTTGGAGCACCCTGGGATAGTGGAAAGTGTCCCTGCCCGTGGGGCAGATGAGCTTTAAGGTCCCTTCCAACCCAAACCATTCTGGGATTCTGTGAAGGAGAGTTGGTTTATTAGCTAGAAAGAAACTGGAATACAAAAAAAATTGTAGAAGGAGGAGGTAGACAAAAAACTGGAAAATACGGAACGAACCTGCTCTTCAGTAAAAGAGGTATTCATTCAAATTCTCCAGTTTCCTCAGGATATGTCTATATTTCAGTGCCTTGCCATATGTTGGAATGACAGCAAAGTTTACCCTTAATATTTTTCCAGGCACTTCAATGTTAAAATGATAGATAGACTTCACACATGCTCTCAACGCGTGGCGTTGGTGCGAACGCGGAGGATAGAGAGGCTGAGCGAGGCTGTGAGGCCTTTTTTTCATTGTTGCTCTGTGCTTGAATTCTCATCTTCGCCATCCGCCGCATCCCAGAGTGCATCAGTGAACAGCGATATATGGAATCACAGAATCACAGAATCGTTCAGGCTTAGGTTGGTTTGTGTGTTTGTTTTCTGGTTTCCCATCTTTGCCACAGGGATTAGATTGGAACTCACACCCATGGGGGTACAGAGAGTGGTGCCTTCAGAAACACGACCACTTTGCAAGCTTCCCTTTGGAGGCCGTCCAGGAGGAGCGTGTTAGGAAGGGTCAGCAAGGGAAGAACAAAGCCTGTTAGCTTTCCATGCACGGGGTAATTGATGTGTTAGGGCTGGTACAAGATTAGCCTGGCTGTAACATTTAAATAGCCTGTCTGCAGAGCGCTCGCACTGAAAGGACCTCGGAGGGGAAACATGCCAAGAGGTTTTTCTGCCGGGGCTGCAGCTCTGCAGGAAGATCAGAATCAGCCCTCCACAGTGCAGCCTGATACCTGCCTTACCCTCCTCTTTATTACTATTGATCCAAATGAGAAAATGTTTTAGCAATTCTGGACAGCTAATCAGTGTCATCTGATTCCCATCTCGGCGTGCCGGTGAAGGACAGCGTGTGGGAGCGTGTCTGTGCTCTGCCTGCTGGGGGATAAATAGAAGCCTTCGGTCTCCCAGGCTGTCAATCCAGCAGCTTTTCCTAAGGGCCACCTTCCAGCCTCACACACAGCGCTGCTGTTGGGAGGCAGAGCAGAACCAGCTTCGGAGCATCCGTTGGATGAGGGTGTTGTCTCTCGGCTCCCGGGAGGCTCCTGGCAGAGCCTCCTCTGCACTGGGCAGTGCAACAAACTGCCTGCAAATAAATAAAGTGACTCGCAAACAGCAGCGATGGGGGAAAAAATGGTGCGATAACATTTGCGAGTGAATAATGTCGCTGGGGCGATTGGGATCCGACAGGAATCTTAGCTCAGCAGCAGCTCCTGAACTCTTTACGGCACAGCCAGATGGCCTGGTGCAACAACAGCCTTTCAGAATTAATAACTGCTGCTCTGGAGGGAGAGCTTCATGCAGGAACCGTTTCGCATTTCGGCAGGAGTATTTTATTTTTTTTCTTGGTGCTTTCTGGCTGCTTTGCTCCGGGTGAGATGTCAGAAGTGCTCAAAAGGGGGTTTAAAACAAGGAAAGATTCTCCATCTCCTTTTCCACTTTCTTCTCTTCCTCCACTCCCTCTGTGCTGCCTTCCCTCTGCCTTTGGCTTCGAACATTGCAGCTTTTAATCTAGAAATTATGGTAACTTGTATGTGCATTTTGAGAGTATATCATTGCTGCAGTTAATTAACAGTTATTAGCGTTAGCGTACTGTGCTGTATTATATGTCACAAATCATCGAGTCTCCCTGTGCAGTTACAGCAATTAAGAACTCCATCACACCTTCTGTATAGTCATTTGGTTCTCTTCCAGGTCTTTTCAAAACTGGAAATTGCTAATCAAATCATTTCTGCTCTGTGCCTCGGTATCGTTTATTCCATTCCTAATGATGTGCGACTTTTTTTTCCTTGGCCGTTAACAGAGGCATCCATGCGTCTAACCCATTTCACACCACCGTCATGCTTTGGAGAGGCGATAATGAACTTGCAGGAGGAAGTGGAGGCTTTGCTGCTTCTCCCCCCACTTCTGCTGCTGCTTATTTTTTTTTTCTTTTTTTCCTTTTTTTTTTTTTTTTTTTAAGCCAATGTCTTTCCTGCTGTTGGGTGATTGAATTTTGAAACTGTAAAATGCATTGACAGACTGACAAACCCAAGTTGCCAGAGCTGGAGCTATCGCAGTGTAGCTTCAATTCAGAGCTCAGTGAGATTCCTGCCTGATCAATTTGTCATCCCTCTAAATGGAAACTAATTACTTCCCAGGGAAAGATTGCAGGCAAATATCACCCTTTGCATCAGCAGCCTCCTGCAGTGAGGTGGAAGCAAAGTCCAAAGGGTTTTAACTAACAGAAGAGAGCATGAACCACTTCATCTCTTGCCCCTTTCTGTGGCCTGTCAGGGACAGTTTATTTTATTCATGCTGTCAGTAAAATTGCCTTCATGTTTGCCTGGGTCGTATGTCAAGGGCATATTTCGCTTTCCAGGTCAGCTGCAAGGGAACGAACGTCATGATCCTGACAAGGATGTTTGATGTCATCTGAACACAAAGTCCTTTCTGTTATCCTGAGATTGACGATTCTGTACATGCTGAAGCCCAGGGCATCCTCCTCTGGGTTTCTGTGTCGGTTCCACTTTGCTTGGAGTCTTCCAACAATCTCCAAGTGCTCCACAGTGTTGGGTGGGCTTGGGAAAACTTCGTCCTGGAGTCACAGTTCCGGACATAAATAGCTGTGGGTGTTGTGTGTTGGAGAGGAGCCACCCTGCGAGCTGTTAGGAGCGCTGGAAGTCCAAGGGGTCGTTACTGAGCCCTTGGGGACCTACTGACCGCTCGGCAGTCCCACCTGCAGTTGCCAAATAGCCATACCAAGGAAGCCAGACGTCAGCTTCTTGAGCCAGCTCGTCCGTTCACTTCTCTTTGCCTTGATACATTCTTCTGTAAAATACATAACAGCATAACGAGACTCTCATGGCAAGATTTTCCAAAGATTGTATTATCTTAACAAAATACACTGGGAAGGAGTGGGTGCAGAGCAATAGCTGGTACGTGCTGCAGGCAGGAGAAGCTCGTTCAGAAAGCAAAAACATCTCCTACAGAGATGTAGGCATCTTCCCTCTCATCTCCCCTTGCCTTGGCCACCTCCGTAAACAGCACTGGCCACCACAGCCACGGCCTTCTGCTTTCGCCTCTCCAAATACTTTCATGGCTTTATCAGACAACACGACTGAATTTAAGACTGATCTTCCCAATTTCGTTCTCTTTGTTTTGCTTTAGTTGCGGTTATGCAGACATAAATATTGTAAAAGTAGAGTTTTGTAAGAAAAAAACTATTCTAGAATAAAGTTGAACTGAACGTGGTGAGCCTTCCTGTTGGTGAGGGGACAAATTTTTTGGAAGAAAGATGTATGGAAAACTTGAAGTACAAAGCTGACATCCTTGGCTTAAGCAATCTCAGTAGCAGAAAGCAGGTTCAGAAGATCGTCCCCCATGCTCGTTCTTGTGCCATTCCCTAGAAGCACATTGCTGACTTTTCTCAGAGGCTTTTGATCTGTTGCAGTAGGACTGTCCTTGTGCTGGAAGGAACATTCTCAGATGTCCATGTGATCCAGAGTCACAGGACACACCATGGACTGGAGAGGGCCAGGAGAGGGTCACAAGTGGGAGATGGCAGCGGCTCCCAAGGAGCTCTGTGTTGAGGCATGGTGGGGAATGAGTGTGTGCTTGGGGGAGCAGTGGGATGGGGGGGTCCCTGCTCAGTGGCTCCTTCCCATGCCTGTTTCACCCACGCAAGCTCTGGTGCCCACGTGCTGTAGCACTGGGAGCTGTTTGGAACCTCCCCGTGTGTCCCCAGGGCCTGCTGGGGAGCTTCTGTTGACATGCAAGTACAACAGAGTCGTGGTCCGTGCCAAAGGTCTTAGCTGCAGATTCCTACGGATCATTCCAGTTGTAAGATATTAATTTGCCACTCTGCAGAAAGGTGTTAGCTCCTTCTGAGCGTTGCTGAAATGGGGGTGGAATTTGAGTCAGCCTTGTCTGACAGTTTCCTCCTCAGGTTAATTCTTCGATATGTGAGATGTGAGAGGTCTGGGACTTGCATCCAGAAAGTGATTTGTGTCATATAAACAGCTGCAAGTGAAGAAAAAGAGGCTCTGCAAAATTACAAACTTCAAATGGATGGAGGTTACGGATGCCAGGGACCCTCTGCTGCTTTGGGGATGGGTTTGCTGGCACTGAGCTCATCTGTTGTCATTTTTATTTCAGAAATGTAATGATGTGAAGGGCTGAAACCTTGTCTGGCTTCCACTCTTTTCTCCTGATGAACTATCACAGCTGGACAAAACTTGCTTTTTTGGGATTTGTTTTTGTTTTCCCCTGGGAAGCTCCTGTGTATCCCTGGTGTAAGACTTGGGATGCGTGTTGATCTCTATCCCTCTCTCCAGCACACCATGTTGATGTGCAGTGACTTCAGCAGCAATGTGCTGCGACTAAAACGAGTACCAGGATCCACTGGTTTCTGTGCAATGCTGGATGTTTGAATTGTTTATGGGCTCTTGAAAAATTTATGCTTTATCATAAGCTACCAGTAGCTCTTTTCTTGATTGCTTTGCCTGATTCCTGCTGCTCCTCGGGCCATGCCTCAGGTGGGTTTTCTGTCCCAAAGCAGAGGGCGGTCACGCCAGCAGGGAGCCCAGGGGGCAGGAGATGTTCACTCAAAGGAACCTGTCCCATGTGGACATGCCTCAAGCTGGTTTCTCCTTCCTGAAGTCACACACACACATTTTCATGGTGTCTCTCTTGACATTTTGCCCTGAGGGAGCCTGTCAGGTGAAAGGCCAGGCCAGGTTTCACCTCTCCCTGCACATGTGCCATGCCTGGTGCCAGCTCCAGACAAGAGAGACACCAGGGGTAGTTTTCCCAAATCTTCTCCAGGTTGGCCAAGTCATTTTCCAAAATGTGCGTCTCCTTCCCAAAACCCTTCCTGGGTTTTGCTAGCCCAGCACAACCCATGCTGAGATAATTTTGGAAGGCCAGACTTGTAAATGTCATAAACCAAATCCTCAGGAACAGTTGGGCTGGCATCTGCTTTTCTTCTGAAGCATCTCCATTCAGGA
Source organism: Cnemophilus loriae (assembly GCA_013397755.1). NCBI lineage: Eukaryota > Metazoa > Chordata > Aves > Passeriformes > Corvidae > Cnemophilus > Cnemophilus loriae. The sequence continues at coordinate 318,398 of VZTF01005786.1, read as the reverse complement.
GCTAGGGAAGTACCTGAGTGCTCTTCCTGCAGATGTCCAGTCCCTTGCAAATCTCTGTTTTGAAAAGTAGGTACTGAGAAAATCAACAACAGAAGCCTCTTAAGGCTTAATTTAAGACTAAGGTATAAATTGAAAACAAGTCATTAAGACAATGCTGCTTTTATGGACACTTGTGTTTCAGTTTGAGTGACTTTGGTCTAGCTCAGGTCAAGTGGGAGCAAACTTCTGCTGAGTGGGGATCAGCTGCTCTTTAGAAGAAAGTACTGTGTCCCCACAGCTTTTCCTGACACTTTAAATCTCTTGGAGTCAGAGAGGCCCTGCAGAGAGACCTGGATAAATGAGAGAGATGGGTAATCACCAGCTGTACAAAGCTTAACAATGGCAAGTGCCAAATTCTGCGCCTGAGATGGGGCACCCCTGGCTGTGTGTATGGACTGGGGAAGGAGAGGCTTGAGAGCAGCTGCAGAAAGGGACCCGGGGGTCCTGGTCGATGGCCAGTGGGATCCGAGCCAGCAGTGCCCTGGAGCCAGGAGGGACGTCCCTGTCCTGGGGGCACCAGGCCCAGCATGGCCAGTCGGGCTAGGGAGGGGATTGTCCTGCTCTGCTCTGGGCTGGGGTGGGGTGGCCTCACCTCGAGAGCTGGGGCAGTTTGGGCACCACAGTATAAAAAGGACATTAATTCATTAGGGAGCATCTGAAGGAGGCCATGAGATGGGGAAGGGCCTTGAGGAGAAGCCGTGTGAGGAGCGGCTGAGAGCATTTGGTCAGTTCAGCTGAAGAGGAGACTGAGGAGAGACTCACCACAGTTCTGACTTCCTCATGAGGGGAAGAGGAGGGGCAGGCACTGATCTCTGCTCTGTGTGACAGGGACAGGACATGAGAGAACGGCTGGAGCTGTGTCAGGGGAGGGTTAGGCTGGAGATCAGGGAAAGGTTCTTCACCCAGAGGGTGCTGGGCACTGCCCAGGCTCCCCAGGGAATGGTCCCGGCCCCGAGGCTGCCAGAGCTCCAGGAGCGTTTGGACAGTGCTGCCAGGGGTGCCCAGGGTGGGGTTGTTGGGGTGTCTGTGCAGGGCCAGGGGCTGGGCTGGGTGATACCTGGGGGTCCCTTCCCCCTCAGGATATTCTGTGATTCTGTGAAATACAGCAGTTAACTGTAAACTAAGTAATACCACACACCCACACCTGCTCAACGAGCCTCAGTGGCAGTGAGCTTCCTTTTGCAGTGTCACGAGCAGGACAGTCCCACCAGGCTGGCTGGGATTGCTCTTTGCCTGCCTGAGCCACCTCCAGCAGTTCAGCTGCTGAAATTGAGTGGAGCTTCAAAGAGGAGCCTGTTAATGAGCTGAGCAGCTTATGGTGTGTTCCTTGCAGATATTTCTGCAGACACACAGGGATTTGGGACACCCAGTGTGACCTGACTGAAATACAGGCTTGCTCTGAAAGCCCAGATGTAGCACAGCTGGATTGCTACAGCTGTACCTTCGGAGATGTGCACAATAAGCGTTACTGCAACTCTGTGTGAGGTTGGGTTTTTTCCTCCTATTTAATGAAGTCTTCCATAAAAAACAAGTATTGTATCCTCACTCCTAAATCTACTTGGGTTGGGTTTTATAATCATAAGATGGTTTGGGATGAAAGGGACTGTAAACATCATCCATTTCTACCTTCTACCTTCCACTGTCCCAGGCTGCTCCAAGCCCTGTCCAGCCTGGCCTGGGACACTTCCAGGGACCCAGGGGCAGCCACAGCTGCTCTGGGCACCCTGTGCCAGGGCCTCCCCACCCTCACAGCGAAGAATTAGTCACATGGTTTGACCTATGATCTTCAAGGTCCCTTCCAACCCAAGCTGTTCTATGATTCTATGCCTTAACATCCCCAAAAGAGTGGAGAGGTTTCTATTTCAGGTTTTATACGCAGCCCAAAACAGAAGCTAATTGCAGAAAGGTGAGATGTGACCAAGGTTTGGTGGCCATCTGATAAGGGCACTGCACTGCCATTATTGGTCATTTATGTACAGAAAGTCTTCAGGTGTCATTACTAAACACACCAAAAGGATTGATCGGTGTCCAAAACGGCTTGCCAAGTTATCAGAGAAAAAGAGGCAGCAGGAGGAAGGTAAGGATGAACTGGTTTCTCCATTTACACGTGGGGGCATTGTGTGTTGGGCGGATTTAACCCCAGCAGAAATCCCTCGCTGTGTGCTGGTGATTTAACCTCAGAAGATCATTCTTCTTGACTGTGTGCACTTCAGTGAAGTAATGTCCGGTGTGGCATTGCTCACAGCTCCTGGGAGCGCCTGTTCCGGCTGTGGGCTCCGGATGGCCTTCGCAAAGCTTCGCTTCCAGGCTGCCCCCTGCCACTGGGCTGCAGGCTGAGTGTTGCCATGCACCTGGCTGCCTTCAAGGAAGGTCTCGAGATTATTTTTTTTCTTTTCCAAAAGACGAAGAAAACATCTGGTAATTTGAGAACTGGTCTTTGTGAGAGAGAGGAGCAGCTCCCCCGCTCACTGCGGTGTCACTGTTCTCTGTTTAGATACCATTAACTCGTCCTTTGAAGGCAGCAGATGAGGTTGCCAACAACAATTAAAAAACAATTTTTTGAAAGTGTTGGGTTTCCCGGGCCCTTCTCAGATCAGGAAATGAGATTAAAATCAGTTGCTGAAAAGCTACTGTGTTTATTTGAATACAGCCGAGCATGGCGGCTCGGCCGCCTCATTAAAGGAGGCATTATGAGCAGCCTGGTGTTGTGTTCCCGGTTTGATAAAGAGCATTGTCTGACAGCAAGCTTGGTGCAGCTCCCACTCCATCCTCTGGCACATATTTTCTGCCTCAGTGGTTCCTCTCAGTAGGATAGCCAGCCTCTGCCTTTCTGTTTGACGTTTTTGCTAATAATTACTTGAAAAATCATCCACTTCTATTTAAAAATTGCTACATGAAGTACTAGTCCGTCTTTGCATCATGACAGCAAGAGGCCAGTGAAGTAAGGGGTGTTCAGCCACATGAAGCTAACTTCATAAAGCATTGCCCAGGGTGCACTGCAGGATGACTGGAAATAATTAGCCTCTGGAGGTTGGAAACCTATGCCGTAAATCCCAGGGCTTGGAGTGAGGAGAGTTTTTTATCACTGTCCTTGACAGAAAAATTGTAACATCACGGCTTACTCCGTCTTTGACATAATAAACTTTCCAAGGTGCTTTGCAGAATCCTGTGCCCACAGCCCCGTTTGCCTCTCCCCTGTCCCAGCCTTTGCCCATTGGTTATGGCTGGGCTGTAGGAAGTTTCCTTTGGGCCTTAGACCATCACACAGACACGTAATAGCTTCCAGGCGTCTGGCTCCCAGCGAGAATCAGGCCCTCTCGGAATGAGACAAATTTCCACTGATGCAATCGCTGCGACCTCAGAGAACAGCAGGATCTGAAGGTGAATGAGCTGCTCCGAGCCCGTCCCCGCCGGCGCCGTGGGCGCTGAGGGATCCCTGCCCCGGGGCTCCAGCGCGGACACAGAGCACTCCCAGCACGGACTCTGGGGTGCTGTGAGCACCTTGGGGTTGGAGGCAGAAATTCAGAGTGGAAACGCCTGCCCAGCTCCTCGGGTAAATGGTTGTGTATATCAGGAGTGTCTTGTAAGTGATAATGAACAGATGCCTTGTACGTACTACACAATAAGCCACTTGAAGTTGTCACCAGTTGTTTATAGATGTTATTAATATTAATAATTTACCACTCATTTCCATATGAAACCACATTAGGCTTGTCTACACTGCATCCAGTTACCTGCAGAAGCTCGGAAGCCGTGGCAGCGTGCCCGAGCTAACACGTCCTGCTGAGAAAATGCTGCCTTTGTTCGGGTGTCGGCAGCGCTGAGCGGGGCTGGGGAAGGAGCGGGGCTG
>VZTF01005786.1:291873-314076 GCA_013397755.1 Cnemophilus loriae | reverse complement strand
TGTGGAAGGAGCGGGGCTGGGGAAGGAGCAGGGCTGGGGAAGGCATGCGGCTGTGGAAGGAGCAGGGCTGTGGGGAAGGAGCAGGGCTGTGGGGAAGGAGCAGGGCTGCTGCTGGCCTGTGTCCCCACACACAGCCCAGGGAGCTGCAGGAATCAGTCAGGCCCCTGCTTCAGGGACTCTTTTAACTGTTCTGCACAGCTGAACGTCTGCTCAACAAGGGGAGGTTGTTGGGTGGTGAAGGTGCTCTTTGGATCTGGGAGAGGAGGCTCAATGCCCTGGAGTCTGTCCTTTGCAGAAGGCTTTAGAGGCACCAGTTCTGTCTTCTTTTGGAATGGGGAGAAAAGATGAATCATAACAATTTGCCCAATTTTGGAATTCCAAAGTTTAATCTCCTCTAATTTAGGCAAAGTTGAAATCTTAGTGTTCTGCACACAAGAAAAACAAGAGTTAGATGAAAAGGTGAGATTTTCTACAGCTCTTAGCACTGACCTGCATCTTCCCCCAAGGAATTTAATGGCAATGTGCCGGATAATGTCTATGGAAGGCCAAACGTTTATAAAATAAAGTGAAATGTTCCTTTCACTCTGTGTGCAGCAAGGGAGGATCACCAGTGAGGAGGTGACCCTGCAGGACTGGGAATCACAGCACAGACCTCTGGTTCCAGGTGTCCTGCCAGGGTGTCTGTGTGGCACAGAAGGATCTGGTGTAGCCTCAGACCTGAAAGGGAGGTTCCCAAACCTTCAGGATTTGGGTGTGCTGAAGTCCCATCCTCAGCGATCACTGCCTTTGAATCCAGTGTTGTGTGGTTTAGTGTACAATATGCTCTGTTGAGGCTGGGTACAATTATCACTATTTATTCTCAGAAGCCCAGGGAGATTTTTTTGTCAAAAGACAAAGCAACAGAAGTTCCACGGTATGCAAAATACAGACCTTTGTATTGCAAGTGAAATATTTAGATAGGAATCATTACTGAGTCCTTTTACAGCAACCTTGCCAGAGAAAGAGAGAGAGAGGGCTGGGAAAGAAAACACAAAGGAGGTAATAATATCTGATTAGCCAAGCAGCTGAAGAACTGATGGGGATTGTGAAGCCTATCAAGGCATCGTGACTTTCCGTGTGAGTGACATTCCGCAGTGGGAAGCAGCTACCAGCCGAGGAACTGCTCCTGAATATTACCCTTAGGACTTGTCTTTTATTGGTAACCTTGCAGTATCCTTTGCTGGAGCTGTGTGTTCCGAGAATTCGGGCACTTGGCTACGGGGCGTCGCTGACAGCCCCCGCCGGGCCGAGCCCTCGCCGGGGCACTCGGTGGCCGCGCAGTGTGGGCAGATATTTTGCAGCTGTCCTCTGTCACTCCGTGTCTTTTCAAGGCTGACACTGTTGCGGTGACCTGGACAATGTCTGCCGTGTATTCTGGGAATTGCTAGAGCAGTATCTTCTGGGTGCAGTGCCCAGTGGAACACTGTGCCTGTCGTGCCTCTCATTTCCACCAGAGCGATGCCAGCATTTAGGGGGGAATCGCTTACAGCTTAAAGCACTATGCCAGAGAGAAGACTCTATCCCTTTATTTTATAGGATTTTTGAGATATAACCAAAAGTGCTAAGCAGCCTCAGGTACTCTGGTTCTGTCACTGGAGGAGGCTGGAAGGAGGCTTGGCCATATCTTGTCGACTGTAGCTGTTGTTTCCTGGTTTAATATCCTTCAGGATTCTGGTATTCACAGGTACCTTTGTTTTTCCCCTCCTTAAGGTTGAATTTGGGTGTGAGGATTGTTTTGCCTTCCTTAGAGCATCACCATACCAGCAGCTGGGACACCAAGCTGCAGTTTGGTCCTTCCTGAAATCTGTGGTGATAGTTCCTTAAGTGGAAGAAGGACAAGGCAACAGTACATTGTCAAGACTGGGCCAGCAAAGATATTCTCCACAGTAATTTGCACGTTCACTTTCTTAGTGGTGTGCTCCTTCTTCAAAAACAGCTCCCCATGTCCCTAATAAAGCCATCTTAGATTTGAGCAAAGAGGATTCCAGCTGAATCCTGTAGTAAATCAGCTCTTTCAGGAGAGAAAAATCAGAGAATTGTCCTTGCTGAGTACTTAGGATGTGGAAATGGGAACATGAACTTGATGTTGATGACAGTGAGATTACATTCTAGCTGCTCTTTACTTACTTTCATTTCTAATATCGGTGGATATCGTAGATTTAAACTCCCAAATTTCACGGTTGCAGGTAGGATCTAGTTTAGAGCACAATATACAATATGTGAGCTGTGAGAAATAGGGCTCCAGCTTCCTGCAGCTGGAGGGCTTGGCTATACCAGCTTAATCTGAGTCCACCTCCCACAGAGAGGATGTAGGAATGAAATGAAAAGTATATGTAAAGTTTTGTGTATTTATTACTTTTTAAAAACACTTTTCATGGGTAAAATCTGTCTTTAATGATGCATTCAAACTGTGGTGCTGAGAAGTATTGCATAGCTAATGCATTGGTTTGTTTTTGTTTATTCTGCAGAAATGATGGAATTCCATTTTTTAGCAAAATTACCGGGGCTCTTTTATTATTCACAGGGTTTTAAACGCATGACAGGGGAATGCTAAGTCCTCAAGGATTTTAATACCAGCTTCTCTGCGAATCTAAACTGGTTTTCCAGCCCACTACTTGGTGGGCCACGGGGGTTTTTCCTATAGTGTAATACACATTTAAAGCTTCTTATGGATGGCTACGTCTGCGAATAAGCTCAGAAGGAGAAGAGGGAATGCATTGTGTTATCTGGAGCCGAGCAGGGAGAGATTATCATAGGAGAGACCTGAACAAGAGGTGTGACAGCTGAGCAGGCGGAGGTGCTGACTCCAGATACCACAGACACGGGCAATTTCTGCAGGATCACCAGGGGAGGGACCCAGCCTTCACTCAGCATTAGGAGTGAGGAAACTTCTGGCTCCCTGGCTGGCTTTTTATGAATTGCAAAGATGGAAAATACCAAGTAGTAAAGACTGTGTATATTTAATTCCTGAGTAACATTAGGGTTTATTTTGTTTGCTCTTTCATTTCTCCTCTGAATGCTTTTAGGAAATAAATGCAGTGCATTAGCCTGGATTCAGCTGGGCAATGAATGTCTCAGTGTGTGTAATGTACAGCTCTGAGACAGAGATGTGTGTTTTAGACACCCAGGATCCAAGTTCATGGCGAAGGCTCTTAGGCAATGCAATAATATGAAAAAGCAACATTGGAATTTCTCAATTATACATTTTTAAGGAAACTTACAGACTTCCAGTTTATATGCAAGACTGGCATGAGGGGAGTTTGGTTTTCCACCTCCTCTCCGAGCTCGTACACCATGTAGCTTTCCTGAGCTCACCTGATTTCCACATTTGCTCTAAAATTAAGGAAATCAAAACCTGTCATTACATGATTTGAGTTCTCTTATTAGTCACTAAGACAAGCTGATGGATGACAAGTCTCCAGCGCTGCCAGCAGGCCCCACGTCACGGCCACGCACAGCCCCGCGTGCTGGAGTGCCCTTGGAATGCTGCCGTAGTTCGTGCGTACAGTATTTATACTTTATTCAAAACTAGGGCAGTAGAAATGATTTAGTGAAATCCACAGCTTTTGGAAGATGCTGCCATGCTGGAGTACGTGCTTGAAACTTTCTAAAAATATTTGCACATGCATATATTTAAATAAGGATGGATTTGTGACCTAGTAGAACTAAAGTGGTGTGTGCCATTACCAGGCAGGGCTTCCATGGCTCCTCTGGCCTATTTTAAAATTATTTTCTTTTAAAGGGTCACCATTGTCCAGTGTGCTGTAGGGATGAATGACAGGAACAGTTAACTCAATAGACTCGGATATTTAAGGCAGCTGGGAGGTGGGTGCCAGCCAAGGCAGTGTGACACTGATGTATTCCCTGCAATCCGGCGTAGGGAGAGAAACCTGGCTTCGCAGACAAATCCCACGCTGAGAGTGTTTCTTTCCATGCTATGACTGACTTGGGAGAGCTGCAAGGCCTCATCAGCACTGCCAACAAGCCCAGGAATAAGGGCGTTGGGCTGCTGCAACCTTGGTGGACCTAGGGGTGACCTCAGGGTGCCCTGGCCATCTGGGATGGGGATCTTGGCACTACCAAAGCATTTGTAGTTGTCTGACACCAGCAGTATAGAAGAAACTGGGTGAATGATTACTAATTAGAAAGATTTAATTTCACTTGGGCTTCAGAAGAACATGAGGAGTTGGGCTCCGTTGTCATTAGTGACACATTTGAAGAAGCTGATTGTGCCTGGTCTGTCCAATACCTGAGTTATTGTTCTTTGAGTGACTTTGGTCTGATCTCATCAGATCCTTGGATGTGCTGAGCTTGCTTCATTTCCGTGACTCCAAGAGCACAGTGTGGGGCTTGGATACTCTCCAGGGAGGTCCAACGAGCAGTTTAGGGCTGCTGTATCTGTAGCCTGGTGAAAAGCAAGATGTGTTCAAGAGCCCAGGAGTAAAGCCAGTATTGTGGTGCTTTTGCCCTAGGCAGATGCACAAAGAATGAAAAGTTTCTTGCTGAGTGTTTATTCCTCCAAGTGGGATTTTGCAGATGTGGGTAAACTGAATCCCTTCTTTCATCTGCTTAAAAGACCTATAAAAGAGCTGTCTGGTGTTTTACAGAATTGCAGTGTAATTCCAAATCTGCTGCAGACATGCTGCATCCTCTCAGAAGAGTTTTTTCTGGTGGTTTAATGTTGCTTTTCACCCAAGTGTGATTTATTTATAGAATCAGAGTCACAGAATGGTTTGGGTTGGAAGGATCTGTAAAGCTCATCTCATTCCACCCCTGCCAGGGGCAGGGACACCTCCCACTGTCCCAGGGTGCTCCAAGCCCCAATGTCCAGCCTGGCCTTGGGCACTGCCAGGGATCCAGGGGCAGCCACAGCTGCTCTGGGCACCCTGTGCCAGGGCCTCCCCAGCCTCCCAGGGAACAATTCCTTCCCATTATCCCATCCATCCCTGCCCTCTGGCAGTGGGAAGCCATTCCCTGTGTCCTGTCCCTCCATCCCTTGTCCCCAGTCCCTCTCCAGCTCTCCTGGAGCTCCTTTAGGCCCTGGAAGGGGCTCTGAGCTCTCCCTGGAGCCTTCTCCTCTCCAGGTGAACACCCCCAGCTTTCCCAGCCTGGCTCCAGAGCAGAGGGGCTCCAGCCCTCAGAGCAGCTCCTCTGACACTTATTTGACACATACACAAGTTTGTAATGACATGCCCGTACACACACAGATGAATGTCAATGAGACCTAAAGGCACAAGCAAATCCAACCCCATCTCGGCTGTAGCCTGCTGGAAATTGTAGAACTTTTGTAGAAAATCAGTCACAGTTCTGCAATTTCATGCTTTATCGTTTTTGTTACATGTATGAGGGAAATTATAAACCTTGTAATTTCTCTCTTACTATATAAAAAGCTTTAGATAACATCAAGATATGGAAGAAATACAAAGTAAGATGCCTTGATACATTAATGAACAAGATCTAAAATAGACACTGTTCACCTCGATGGCATGAAAAGGAAAAGAGAGTTCGGCTCTGAATGGGAGGGTTAAAAAACCTGGGTGAAGGGAGAAAAAATAGTGTAAGGAAGAGCCTTGGAAAAGAGGCTTGGAAATGTAAGGCAAAGCAAAACATGCTTCAAATACAAAAGACTTTGTTCCTGTGTTATTTTAAAATACCTAACAGTTGGTAGGTGGTTTGTGGCAGTGGGGTTCCTGCCTTCAGACACCTGCAGAACTGTGTGCCAGGGCTGAGGTCTGACCCCAGCCAGAGCACCTGTGTGTCCCTGTCCCCACTGCCACCACCACCAGGCTCCAGAGCATCCTACCCACCAGACACACCCCAGCCCTCTTGTATCTCTCTCATCCAAAAAGATGGGTTTATTTTTGCTCCTATTGGAGATCTAAGCCTCATACAGGAATATTTACATGTGTGGAATACCTGCCTGGAGCAGTCCTGTGCAGCCATGTCCTTCTGGAGCCACGCACGTGGTGATGCTCCAGAGGGTTTGTGGTCCTGCAGGGTGGAATGTGCCTTCCCTGTCTGTGGGTTCTGATTTGACCCCCTTCTCAAAATGTGAGTCCAGTATTTGAAGACCAGGCTTTTAAAACTGGCATCTAATTCAGTTTTATCTGCAGAAATTAAATCACCAGATCAAAGCCGTTGAGCAAATAAGGACATTTATTTGGTTCTTTAAAGTATGGATTATCGTTTACCAATCTTTAAAGTACGGTGGTGTTTTGGTGCCTGTCATTTCTGTGCAGGATAGAAAACCTCAGTGTTAGACTGGGGCCAGGGTTCCAACGTCTCAGTGAGATGAGATAAACCTGTGCTTATTAGCCTGCCTCGGAGCACCAAGCTTTGAGAAGAAATGATGCAATGACAAGAAAAAATAGAGGCCAGCACTCCCTGGTTTCCTGGTCCCCCCACTCTCAAAGCCAGGATGTTTAGCTGGATGCCATTAGTGAGGCAATGGGCCAGATTCAGATAGGGGAGAACTCCGGAACGTCTGTTTTCCAACCTCCGCTCCGCAGCATTCGTGCTTCTGCAAATGGGTGTAATTACCCACCAAGGCATGGCCTGAGCAATCCTTCCTGGGCTGTGCAGGGCAGGTGCCGGGGTCCTGGGGGCACGGGCTGGGACTCACCTGTGCCAGGGACTCACCGGTGCCGGGGACTCACCGGTGCCAGTCACCCATGCTGGCAGCAGCAGCTGCGGGACACAAGAGCTGATGGTGTCACACCCCGCTGGCAGGAGAGGCTGCCAGAGAGGGGAACCTGAGCACACGTGGTACAAACAGGAGGGGAAAGCCTCAAGGGAAAGAGAAGGTTTGGTTTGGTGTGGGGTGATGGCAGTGCTGGGCACCTCAGCCCCCCTCAGCTTGCTTTGGTTTGGCTTCGTGTTGCACCTGCAGCGATCCAGGTGCTCAATGCAACGAGTGGCCAAAGGCCAATGGGCCCTGGCCTGTACCAGCCACACTGGCAGCAGGACCAGGGCAGGGCCTGTCCCCTGTGCTGGCACTGCTGGGGCACTTCCAGTGCTGGGGTCAGTCCTGGGGGGCTGCAGTGTGTCCAGGGAAGGGAACGGAGCTGGGAAGGGGCTGGAGCCCCAGGAGCAGCTGAGGGAGCTGGGAAAGGGGCTCAGCCTGGAGAAAAGGAGGCTCAGGGGGGACCTTGTGGCTCTGCACAACTCCCTGACAGGAGGGGGCAGCCGGGGAACTCTGCCTGCTCCCAGGGAACAGGGACAGGAGAGAAAATGGCCAGAAATTGCACCAAGGGAGGTTTAGGTTGGATGTTGGGAAAATTTCTTCTGGGAAAGGGTGGTCAGGCCCTGGCACAGCTGCCCAGGGCAGTGGTGCGGTCAGCATCCCTGGAAGTGTCCAAAAAGCAAGCAGATGTAGCAATTTGTGATGTGGTTTAGTGGGCATGTCAGAGGTTGGACTTGATGATCTTGATGGTCTTTTCCAATGTGAATGATCCTGTGATTCTATGTTTTGCCTGGTTTGTGTGCAAGACTTTCTGTGCTTAAATTCAGTGTGTGAGTTTCTAGCACAAGGCCTGTAGATTAATTTCAGCTGCAGTTTTTTCAAAAGTAATGTTTAAACATTACCTGTCTACCTGCAGCAATTCATTAGCTCAAACTCTACCTTTCACTGGCTGAGTTTCCCTTTACAGCCATGTTTTAAAGCTGTATTATTTAATCGTAAAACAATTGACCCTGTTTGTATTTCTGGTTCTTCGTGACTGCCGTTCCCTCTGATGGGCTAAGCAAAGAGATGCTTCTTCCCAGAACACCAAATTATTGGAGTGGGCAGCACAAACTGTGTGTTAGCACACGTGGGAAGCTAGGATGAGGGAGAAGGAAAAATATTTTCAAATACCTGCAGCCTACAGGAAAGCTGGAGAGGGACTTTTTGCAGTGATAGGACAAGGTGAAATGGCTTCAAACTGAAGAAGGAGAGGTTGGAATTGGGTAATAGGAAGGAATTGTTCCCTGGGAGGGTGGGGAGGCCCTGGCACAGGGTGCCCAGAGCAGCTGTGGCTGCCCCTGGATCCCTGGCAGTGTCCAAGGCCAGGCTGGACGGGGCTTGGAGCAGCCTGGGACAGTGGGAGGTGTCCCTGCCCATGGTAGGAGCTGGAGCAGGATGGGCTTTAAGGTGCCTTCCAAGCTTCCAAAATCTTAGGGATGGTGGAAATGCAGGGGAAGAGAAAGAGCAAAGAGAGTTTTTAATTGATTAGCTTTAGCCCTGTGGGTCTAAGCTGGTAGCAAAGCTGAGGGTACATCACTGGGATGTACCAAATCCTCAGTTTTCCTGCTCTGCAGAGCTGCACCGGCACGCTGGGAGCTGTACACGCAGCAAAGCCTATTCTGTGAAGGCTCCACTGCCAAAAATAAACCTCATTGGGATTCCTGAGATGGCTGCTGTCAAGGAAAGTCAAATTTGGAGCTTTAAGCATGCGAACGGTGTCATTTCAAAAAGTCTGTTCACCAAGGAGATAAACAGGGATTAGCCTCACAAGCTGCTCTAACTCCCCTACATGCGGGGAGGGGCGGCGAGAGCAGCGCTGGGGGCGGGTGGGGCTGGGCTGTGTCCAGCTGGCCAAATCCCAGCGGTGCTGCTGTGGGAGCAGGTGAGGACACGGTCCCCTGGCAAGGAAGCCCTGGGGATGTGTGCAGGGGGCTGTGGCTGTCCTGTTGGCCGTGAAGATGGACCCTCCCCAGAGTGGTTCCTGAGCTATTTCCCCAAGTCTGGCTGTGCTGAGGTTTCTGGGGGGCAGAGTGGGAAGGAGAAGATGTGTTGGGCTGGGATGAGCATCTTCAGCCCAGGGGGCGGTGGCACAGCCATGCTACTGACTGGAGCACCCTGAGAGCCAGGAACTACCTGGGACCTGTTACCACACACCCGCTGAAAAGGCAAAACCAGACCAGCCAACCCAGAAAACTACCGTGTCATTTATCTTTTCCAGACCTTACTCTTGACAATTCTGTCAGCTGAAAAGCTCCCCCTCTTCATAGGTACTTTTGTCCTACTGACCATGTAGGTTCCTTTCTATGGTAATTCCTTCCATTGTGTTTTGCTCCAAGTTTGCTTTCTGGGTGAAAACCACAAATTTTTGGTGTAGTTGCTGGATAAATTGTTGGAGCCTGAAAGAGCTCTCTGAAAATGCTTCAACAGAGATACTAAATCAGCAACAGCCTCTTGCCACTGCAAACAATTTCCAGGTACATCCTGAAAGCAGTTCCTTCCTCTTGTACGGTTCCAACAACATCATTAAAAAAAAAATCTTGTCCTTTGTACTTCCTCCCCCCTTCATACATGCACATATCTTGTAGTAAATTCATTTTTCAGTCCTGACTTTGTGCAAACACAATGTTGTGCTGCAAGCATTAAAAGGCAATTTAGTACTCAAAGGATTAAAAGCTCATGTTAAATTGAAGACTACACTTGGCATAAACATTAAAAATTGACAGAACACCCTACACATTAACTGCACCAGGGCTCCATAATTAGCATTTAAAAGTAAAACATCATTTCCTTACTGTTTCCTACTTACTCATTTATAATGCATTTATTATAATTCGGATGTGAATATGAGGCTTTCCACTATTGTCAGTTAGTAAATAAATAAAAAACCCCTACTCCTGTTGGAAACAGGGGCCTGCACACAAGGACTGGGGGATGAATGGTTTGTTAGTCCAAATCTCAAACGCGTGATGAATCAGCAGTGACTAACTAACCTCATTCCAGGTCTCATTCTCTTCCTGAGCATCCACGGAGAAAGCTCAGGCTCGGCAGCGCCGGCTTCCACTGCCATCAGCACAGGGATAAACTCTGCTTCTTGGGATTTGGGTGTATTGTGTTGGGTCTAGTGCTGTGCAATGTGGGAAAATAGATATATGGTTCATCCTGTAATGTGGAAAATTCACTGCAGATTGAAATTTGAATGCAAAAGGAAAAGAATGAGGAAGCCAATCTCATTAGGGAAGCAGAAAAGAGGGACTATGAGACATTAAAGGGATAGCACTTCGTTGACTTGTGTTATTTTGAGATGAGATGGTGTTTTGTTCATCCATAGTAATACAGACCTTTTTTGGCCTTTTGGGTTTTTTGGAAGGTAAGGTGGCCAAGTGCTGGGCTCCAGTGTACTTCCATGCTTGATTTAAATCATGCCCCGTGTCTGACTGGCATGGCATTGTCTGTGTAATATCTGGCCTGAGGCTTTCTTCTCATCCCACATCCCCTGAAACCACTTTCCTGTACTTCCAACAAATCTATCTGGCTTCAGCCAAACCTTCTCTTCCGTAGCTCTAGACTCACTGGAAGAATTTTAATTAGGCTGCTTAAATCAGCCTACATACCATTTGATCAAGATCCCAATTTGCCAAAGGAAGTCTCCACCGGCAGCCCCGGCTCAGTGGGCAGAGGTTCTTCCTCTCCAGCACAAAGGAGATCTCCACTCTGCTGGTCACGGCAGCCACCTTCAGCTGTGTCTGGCTTTCTCCTGGTGCTGCAGATCAGGTCAAACCCTGGCTCAAATCTTGGTGGGTTTGCAGAGGCCCCACGTTCAAAGCCATGAGGAGGGCGCCGGCCACACCACTTCTCCGAAAACCCACCACTGCCTGTGCACCTCTGGAGATGTGGCAACATGCAAATGACCTTGCAGAAGCCTCCCCATTGCCTCTGCACGGCTTGCTGACATGATGAATCTCTTTTTGTTCCTGCTCTGAAGCCTCACATCATCTCCACGTCCTCCGGGGTCGCTGCTGTGTGGAAGACAAGACCACGTTTTGTTCAGCCCCTGTGAAATGCAATTAGAAGCCTCTCCACAGCCAGCAGGAGCTGAAGTTAAAAGGAGAGAGGGGGGAGAAAAGGGACCTCCCCGCTGGCCAGCAGTGTGCTGGCTTTGAAGTCCTGGGCCATCTTTTGTGTCCCCGCTCCGAGGGCCTTTAATCAGGACCTTTGCCTTGTCATTCGGGGGGGACAAACCCCACACAGTTGGTGGGGTTGTCCCTGTGTGTGCCAGGAAGAAAAGTCTTTGTCAGAAATTTCCACTGACCCAAGCACTTTGTTTCTTTGTCTCTCCCAGACGACGTTTGAACTAAAAAGAAGAGCAAAACTCTCGTCTGTGCTAACAGTATTTTAATAGGGAGCCCCGGTGACTTCTTGGAGCCTCCCTGCCAGGCCCAAGGCAGAGACGAGGCCTTTGGTCTGAAGGCCTCTTAAAATAAAACCAGCTCAGGCAGCTTTTTATAACCTTCTTCTCTGTGTCTGTCCTGGGTGATACAGAGAGGCTCACACCATAATATTGCAACATGCTGCTAAGGAAAAATACTTAATTCTCATATTATGTAATACTGTATAGACAGAACCTGGAATGGTGAACATCTTATTTTTTGTTGTTTGCACAGCAGCGAGTTCCAGATCAGCTAAAACCCCCAAAATAAATGGCCATGACCCCAAGCATGAGGCACATTCTATAAATTTTGCAGAGCTGGAAGCACTGAGCTGGCCAGCCCCGTGTCCCAGCCCCAGTGATGGACGGCACAGCCCCGGGGCAGCTGCTGGAGCTGAGATGACACAGGGCTAAGTAGGAATGATCTATGCTCTGCTTTCTGTAGCACTTTACAGACGACCAAAATGCTCCACTGAAATGCTGAGAATGATATTAAAATTCAGGTTGCCAGTGTTTTACTCATGAAGAATCTACTTGAGCTACTTTTTAAAGAGATTTTTATGTATCTGTTGCAGTCTCACTTTTCTACTGAAATATGTACACCTGGACTTATAACTATGACTTTTATTCCCCAGGAAGAGGCATAAAATAGTACTCAGTGCTTTTTAAATGATATAAAATATTTCTAAAATAACTCATCCTTCCCAGTAAAGCATTATCTCCTTACCCATTTTCCCATTCACTTTTTGATACGCTGCAGCTTTTTTCCTACATTAAATCAGTTCCTCTTTAGAAAAAGTAAATTCCTGAAAAAAGAGGGGGAAATGAGAAAATTTTATAGGAACAAATAGATTAATAACTAATGGTGATGAGATCTGGCAGCCTTTCTTACAGGTGTGGGCGGAGTAGAACATCACTGTATTATCAAAACAGGTTAAAGTTTTATCACGGCTCTCGTGTATTTTATTAGATTCTCAAAGCACACCTCTCCAGTAATGCCTGGAATAATCCAGGCTGGATATAGATCAGTTGATTAACTGAACCTCAGCAACAATAGCTCAGCTTTGCTATCGCTTTTACTCTTTCACCTTCCTCTTGATGATCTCCCCATCATTCCTTTGGATTTGTTTATTTTGTGTTTGTCCCTTCCTTCTTGTCAGGCCGAACACTGATTTTGAAGCAAAGCCTTCATCCCTGCACATCCTTCAGGTGTTCCATCCCATTGATGGAATGCTACATTAGAACAGGAATAACCCTGCCTGCTCCTGCTAGCACAAAAACAACAACAGTGTTATGTGCAACTGTAATTACACGGCTGACACGTTAATTACTGACAGAGAGACTCCCCAGTTTACCTGTGACTCAGCTGTCCTGGCTCTCACCAGGTTACCTGTGTGTTTCTGGCTGCTTTTGCTCTCAGTAACTGAGCCTTGCAAAGGCTCTGTCCCTAATCCAGCCAAATTTATACAATGGTGCTGAAGTCTGAATGCCAGAGCAGCCCCATTAGCTTCAAAAGGACTTCTTTTTGTTGAAAGTTAAGCAGATATTTAAGTGCTTTGCTAGCTTAGGGTCAAAGTGTTCAGCACCTTGTTGGACTGTGTCTTACCTACCTCCTCATTAAAGATACATCAGACCAGTTGGCTCATCTTTATCAAGCAGAGAGGTGCAGCCAATTGACTTTCTGTGACAGCTAAAAGTGAAGGAGATCAAGGAAGCTTGAGAGACAAAGAAGCTGGGTTTTGTTAGAATCTTAAATGAAAGAAAAATAGTGTTTGGCGAGTTACTGAAAATTGTTTCTTGTGTCAGAAGGATTTTATTTTCCAAGGACTTTTGACCAGGACTTCTGGAGAGATTTGGGTTTGTGGGTGGAGGCTGGACTGGGGCAGAATCAATGTGCTTATTTTGTTGTTGCCTTTTTTGTTGTGAGTACGGTGGCCTTGCACAGAGCTTTGAGTGCAGACTCCTGCAATCCCAGGTGAGGATGCACAGAAGAATTTGGAGCCTCGATGAAAGTGTTAGTGAGGCTCTTGCATCATTCTGACAAGGGGGTTAGATACAGCAAAGTGCCTGGTGGGCTTAATACTGAGTGCAGCTAGGCAGCCAATTTACAAGAGATCAGCTCTATGGCCTGAGTCATCTCCACTGATGACCAGGAAGGAATCTTCTCCTTTGGCTGCAACATTAGCTTGATAGTTCTCATGATACAAATTATAAGGTCATTTGCATTTATATTCCTGCTAATGATTGCATGAAGAAATAATTTGTTTTCAGCAAAAGACTGTGCCTGTGCTTGCCCTCGCGCTGCAAGGTCAGCACCTGTGTGTGATGGACCCTTTGGTCCCACAGCAGGAAGTGTGAGGTCCTGGATGGGGTTCTGCTCTCACCAGAGGATCAAACACTGGATGAAACTGGGCAGCCTTCAGTTCTTGGCACTACCTGCACTACTCTTGATTGATGTTCCTCCTCGGGGAAGTGGGAAGCAGCCCTATCCTCCATCTCCTGTTGACTGTCCTGCCTCTTGGGCTGCAGGAAGCCTCTTCTCCCCTCTGCCTGCGCTGTACCTCGTGCCATGACACCCCTATCAAAAGCTTTTTCACAGTCGAGTGAGTCGGTGCAGGGGAGATGTGCCAACACCAGTAGCCCTTGGACTGGACCCCCAGGATGATGGCCAAGGTGTGTTTCCCGAGAGCTGGAACAGAGATATCCCTCAGGTGATAATGGCCCCTGCTGCCAGGGTCCCCCGAGGACAGCTGCGTTTTGGGCTGATTTTAGGCAATTTTCTCTTACTTGATGCCCATATCAGCAGCCCTCGTTGTGAAATGAGAAGTCTCTCCTTCCGCGAGCCAGAGGTTTGCACAGGGAGCTGCCCAGGTTCCTGCCACCACTTTTCCCCAGAGGAGGTGACTTTTTCTGCCTACGCCTTCTTTTCTACACACCGAAGCTTAGATGCAACCAGAAGATCCTTTTTTAATAAAAACCCAGCAGAAATCTAAACCGTGCAGGGTCAGGTTTACATTTACCCTTCTAAGGCCCATCAGCAGTAGATGGGTGTTTCTGCCAGACCCAGTTATCCAAGTGTTCTGCAAGGAAATATTCCTGGTGTTCTTTTCAGACTCACTGAACTCCAGCATATATTTGTGATTTTTCCCGTTATGATGACATCAGGGTGGAAACACGAGGCCGGGGACTCGGTGACAGCAGGCAGCTTTCCTGCCACTGCTCATTTACTGCCTTTCTGAGAGCCAGATCCTAAACACTCGAGTATTAACATGATTTCAGCTCTTAAGTAAAACTAAAGAAGTCTTTTCATCTTCCCATTGAGGGACGAGCTCCTTAAGTAGATCACAAGCTTTTTGCTGCTTTGTCTGAGTGAGGAGGAAAACTTTAATTGTTCCCATCTTCTAGTGCAGGTATTGATTAATTAAATGTATTAGCAAAGATCTTGGCCTACTTTTTTGCACCATCAAACAAGTACTTAATGACTGTATTACTATGAAAATGGCATTGCTTTAAAGCATTGCATTGGAGCCCCTTTGTACTTTGCTTTCATTTGATTTTTTTTTTCTTATCCCATAATGAACAATAAGGTTTCTCCTGTACTTTAATATAACACAGAGGAAGGGAAGGGAGGCGGAGAGGAGCTCCCAGTTGAGGGATCCCATCTGGGCCGGGCTGGAGCTGTGGCATTGGGATGTCCCCAGGCAGGAGGATGTGCTGCCAGCTGGGGAGGCTCTCTGCAAGTGCAGGCAGGTCAGGGACCAAATGTTAGATGGTAAATCTGTATAATTTACTCTAATTTAGCATTTGGTGGGTAGAAATATTAACATGACTCACATGCTAAGAGGGAGAAGGCGTGTTTATGAGGAACAGAGCTAATCGGTCTGTGCGAGATGAAGAACACTGCCTCCCACCTCACTTAATTGCTCTCTTCCTTTGGGTCCCATTTGTAGAATCTCACTTATTTGCACTTTTATACCTATCTGCCAGTCTACCTCCCTCCACCTCACAGCCTGTGCTCACCAATGTGTATCAGAGAATCCCAGAATGTTTTGGGTTGGAAGGGACCTTAAAGCCCATCCAGTGCCACCCCTGCCATGGGCAGGGACACCTCCCACTGTCCCAGGCTGCTCCAAGCCCCGTCCAGCCTGGCCTGGGACACTGCCAGGGATCCAGGGGCAGCCACAGCTTCTCTGGGCCATCCATTCAGCCCCTCACAGGGAAGAATTTCTTCCTAATTTCCTGTCTAAATCTACCCTCTTCCAGTAAAGCCATCCCCCTTACCATATCATACATCCTGCACAAAGGCTCTGTATTTTGCACACTTGCTGGGTGGCAAATCCACATGAATCTGCCCCAATTCACACTCACTGTCAGGGCCCCAAAATGCCCTCAGGTTTTAAATGCATCTTCTCATATTCTAGCCAGGAGTTCTTGGAAATCCTACCTTTTCCTGGCCTCCAAGTGGACCTGGAGTTGGTGCTGCTCAGCCTCTCCAGTTTGCACCTTGCCAGGCTGTGATGTTGTACTAAATGCTTTCGTTTTACAGCACTTTGAGCGTTCATACAAAGTTGTTAAGATCTGACACCAATTTGATGCTTTCAGTCTTGATGCTTTTCTCCCACCTGTCTTTGCCCGTACCTGCCAACATGTGCCAGCCAGGCCAGCAACCAAAGCTGAGCGGGGCTTCACTGCCTGCAGTGACACAGCATTTCTTGCTGCAAAAGAAGTGTTATTGCAGAACACTTCATAAACTGTAAATTTGGAATTAAGGCTTAACATTTTATGGTACCAGCACTGGGAAGTCCCATGTCTGTAACTAAAATATGCACCATGGTGACAATAACACTTGGGTTTTATGCAGTGCTGAAAGTTGAGGCGCAGAGAAATGAAATGAGATCCCAACTGCCTTCAACACCAGGGAAAACCTGAAAATACACCCACAGCTGGCTGCTAGTCCACAGCTGCTGGGCCACACTCATACCTGAAATAAAATGCATGTTAGCACCTCTGCAGACTTGTGGGTTGAGGGCTCTACTGCACAGGAGTGACTCGGGTCCCATGTTGGGGTGGGAGGAGTGGAGAAACACAGCTGAATTGCTTAAAATAGCCAGAAAAGGACCCTTAGTCCTTTCTTGCCTTGTTCCCTTCACATTCACAAATGTTCATCTCTGTCTCTCCTTTTTTTCCGTCCTTCCTAGGGGCGATGACTGACAGATTAATATATGTCTAGCTACGTGTCTTAGAAATCAAAAGGAAGGTGCTGTCAGAATCGCTTGTCAGAAAATGAGATTAGGCACACTTGTCATTTGCTGAGGATTGCAGTCTTTCAGAGATAAGGTTGCATTTAATGAGTGTAAAAAGCCTCCTTGTGAAAAAGGGGGTGGTGCAGGAGAGAGAGAATGATTATTTTTCTGGTGTCAGCTGAGTGCTTTATCATATAACTTGATAGCGTGGCACCCTGGCAGGCACTGATAATGGCTGCTGGGGCTATTGCACCTCTTCAGCTGCTCTGCAGCTTCAAAAGTGATGACTTGTTACCTGCTTTTAAACTCCTCTTGGATGTCGAAACCCACTATCCTGGGGGAAAGAAGCAAAAGCATGTACAGTGTGTTTTAAAGAAAGACCTGTGAAAACACACGGCATAAAGGGAACGTGCTAAATGTATAGCCGCTTTCCCCAGCAAACTAGAAAGAATACTCAGCGGGTTTCGGTGAAATATGGAACTTGTCTGACAAGTGAAGGATAACTAATGAGAAACAGAGCTGTATCCCACTGAAACCAATTGTGTTTTGTTATGGAAAATATTTATCAAGCCTTTTTTTTTCATTTGTTGGTTCTCCTAACAGTGCCATAATAACTCCTCTTATGTATGTGATTCGGTTTCTCTCATATACATCTCAGTTATTCAAATCTGCAGTGGGGTGGGTGTTTTTTGGTTATCAATTGGATATTATCATCTTGTACATGAATATTTTAGGTGAATGTTTCATTCATCAAAGTAATGGTCATTCTTTTGCCAAGTTAATGTCTTTGCATGGTTTAGAAGCTGGCTAAAGGTACAGATTTATTGTTCATAATCTACTTTCTAAATATGAGCTGACAGTCAAAAATGGAATTTATCTGTTCAGCACAAGAGCCCCTACATTAGCTACATGTTTTTGCAACAGTATTTCTTGCCTTGGCATACCTCTTTGAAAATTATCCTTGGAAGAGGAGATTTCTGTCATATATTCTTCTCATCAAATGAGATGTGATTTTCATTATTTTGCTTGAATGTTAGAAAATGAAAGAAATTACTTGATTGGTTTATGGTGCTGATTCAGCATTTTCTGGACTAAAAATGACCTGGACGACAGAATGGGATTACAGCACGCAATAATGGATGCTTTATTTGGTGATAAGAAAGTCTCCTCTTCTGACTGAGACGAAGAGAATGAAAAATATTTCTCTTATTAGGTGATTCAGTACCCAGATATTGACAGACAAATTAATTTGAAATACTTCTTCAGTTGCAGAACCGCTAGCAGGCAGAAATTAGGGGAGGATAATGGCCACAGCTTGAAAGTGGGGCATTTATGAAGTGCACAACAGAAGTGCTGGTGGATGGGGAAGAATTTATATTTTATCCTTTTACCCAGTGATAGGATCTTATGTTCCTGGTTAGGCTGCAGGGTGGATAGCAGCTCGGAGCCCAGCGAGGTCTCCAGGAGCTGCATCCAGCCAACCCATGCTCCGTGGTGCATGCAGTAACGCGGAATTCAAAGCCCAGGAAGCGTTATAGAGGCAGAGAGAAAATGCAGGCATTTTCTGATGGAGAAGTTACAGCCGGGATTCTCACTCTTCGTGATGGCTGAAGGGAAGGAAAGATGACTGTGGTGCTCACCTCAAGGATTTCACACTGTTTGGAGAAGCCTAGGGGAGAAATGGCTTCATTTCATGTAGGACAGGTAGGATTTGTCTTTGGTACAGTGAAGGGGTTCAGAAAATTATCCACCCTCCCCAGGTGTGCAAATCTGGGCTGAATTCTGTCCTCGGAAGCAGTGGAGACCACTTAGTATTTTATAGGGCCAAGCTGTAAGGATAGGGAAGAGGGAGCAGCCCTATTGTTCCCGGAGCCCCAGTTTTTATCTTTGTTTCCATTTGAAACCCTCATCATAAAACTGCCTGCAGAGCGGTTGCCTTGCTGTTCCTCTAAATGAGAATCCCAGCTTTTATGCTAATTCAGTTTCAGGTTTCTTTGAACCTGCAGTTTATGGGCCTCTGCTTAAAACTGCAATCTGTTCTGCATAAAAGAAGGGATTACAAAGGGGTTTAGTTTTGCAAATGCTGCAGAAAAATAAAAATAATAAAAAAGTTGCACTGTCATTAATATGTTCCCGCAGAAGTTTTCTGCTTTGTCAAAAGAAAAGCGTTACTTACACGGAGATTTACCCGGGGATGTTCTACATCCAGAGCTCCGTTCCCCTCGGACAGGGCCATTTGCTGTTCGTGTCCCCCTTTCCCCGGTGCCCTGTCCCTGCTGGAGGGGACGCTGAGGGAGCATCGCTGTCCTGCACATCGCCAGGAGCAGCCGGCGCTCGCCCCGGGGCTGGGCTGCTCACAGACATGCCCCCAGACATTCAAATCCAGCAGAGCCCGCCCTGGCCACCAGTTCCTTCTCCTGGCATCTCTCGTGACCTTTTTATGGCCACAGCGGAGGTGATTTTGCCGCTGTCGAGGTCGCTCTCGAGAACAGGTCCTTGTCCTGAGCCTCTCGAAGTGCTGGAGTTTAGGTGCCTTCTGGCTGGGACACCGTGCCGTGGCTTGCTGTTCACAGCCAGAAAACTCCACTGACAGCTCCATAAATTCTTTTCTTGGGGAAAAGATCCTGCACCTCTTATCCAGTAATAGGCAAAATCTTGTATGTTTTCAAAGCATTATGGAGGCCTTTATAAGGCACCGTAATCACGCTCCAAAGTCAGATACCATGGTGTCTTCTGGGAAGGTTAGCAACTTAATGGAAACATAAATGTTTCCAGGCTTTGACAGAATACCAAAGGATTGGAATATCCACCTTTCCTGTTGCCAGGAAAAAAGCTGGAGAACCTTCCAGGTGAGGTGAGGTTTGCCATAAATAATTTAATCCAATATAATCTGCTGTAATTTCAATATTCGTTTGCTTCTTGTGCCAGAGATGGATAATTCTTTGGAATTACTCTACGACTTGGAAACGAATGTCTGCTTCCCTGCCTGCCGTCTGGGCAGCTTTAGGTCATTTTTATAAAATACTTGGATCTGAAAACCTCTTCCAGAGAGTGAAAGATCTTGAAATTACTTTTGATCCAAGTTCAATGCACTTCATTTGGCTGTTGTTGTGGCAGAAACAAATGTCGACACTGACAGAGACCACAGACAGATGAAAAAAATTCTGGCAAGGTCCCACATAGATAAGAGACAGAAGGTTTCAAAAACCTATCCAGGCATAACCTGAAGCACAGGAAAGTATTGCTGTCAGGAGAGGGGGAAGCTTGATCCAAAGGCCATTCAAATCACTGCAGGGAGGAGGGGTCCCTTTGATTTAATTTGGCTTTGAGTGAATTTCTAAACTCCAAATTTCTCACTCAGAATTGCACAACGCATTTTGTGCATGTGTAATTTTGTAGCAGGAAAACAGAGGTCCTGGATTTATCTCTAAGGCACGAATAATGAACATAATGAGGCCCAGAGCCCTGCCAATAAACCCTCACAGCCCCAGGGAGATGAGCAGGTAAATGCATTTCTGATTCTGTGTATGCTGAGATTTCAGGTGTGGCATATGGTTAACACTGGAAAAATCCAGTACAGACAAGCCTGTTGTTTAATCCAGGCTAAATTTATCAAATTAAAGTCTTGTGAGGAACCTAGGCTTTAATTAGACCTGTTCTTACCATGTCAGGATGTGGAAAGTCTTGACCAAGGTGCTCATAGAATACATGAGCTGCCACACCTTGGGACTGTGCATTTAATTCCTGGTCCAGGTACAGCCTCACCATCGGTCCATGGAGTCCCCAGGAGCTGAGATTGTACAGAGAACACTCTGCCAGCTTAAGGCCTTTATCAGTTTATTTTTGGTGCTGCACTCAAGCAACATCCATGGCCAACAGGCTGCGATGGCTTTTGGCCACTGCCCACCCTTGATTCCAGAGACCAGACCCGAAGCCGTTTCTGTCGGGTTTCTAGAGGAGGAGATGGAAACCACCTCTCTGATGGCACAAGGTTATCTTTGCAATATATACTTATTAGATGCAAATATATATTTATTAGATGTAAAAACCTGTGAAAGTTTAACAGCCAAAGTCCACGCACAGTTATGGTGTGGAAATGTGGGGATAACCTACTCAGCTGGACAGTCCTGGAGAACTCATTCCCATTGCACACCGGGATCTGAGGTTGGCCGCAATTCTTTAATTTTGCAGCAGACACCGCTTGTCCCGGTTTCACCAAACCATTCCCACCCTGGATGAGCCACGGCATGAAAGCGCTGTGGTGTCTGCTGCCATGGTCTGACTCTGGAGCTCTGCTGGGCGTGTTCATCTCCTGGCTATCATCGTACATCTTCCCACACCGCTGCCCCAGCAGAAACCACCACAGTCAGTGGGACTGCACCTCAGATAAGAATCTTGGAGAAGCCACTGAAGGGGAAAACTTAAATGGATTCTTTAATGGATCATCTGGTGATGGAATGAGGAACGAAGGGGAGATATTTGCATAAAATAGTGTAGTTCTAAGTGCGTAATTGGTAGGAGTTCTTTCTTAATTACGGTACTGTGTGGACAGTCAGACCATGATTCCCCCTTCCCCTCACACGCTGTGGGATTTGCTCTGGGCAGGGCCACCAGAGCCACTGCAGCCACTGCACCCCGTCAGTGCTGGGGCGAGCTCGGAGCCACCTCGGTGCGCTGGGGCCAGGAGAAGGGCAGTCCCTCGTCATCCCACGTCCCGAGGTGAGCTCGGAGCTGGGCCAGGACGTAAGTGCATCTTTCCAAGCTGCCGTTGGATTTTGGGCACATTAACTATAATCTTGCCTCAGGTGAGGCCGACCAGGCACACAGAGCTCTTGCTCTGCTCTTGTTTTCTGGCCAGTGTAGGTAGTTCCCACCTTTTCCTTAGGACAGTCACCTCCTCCAGGCTGAGCTCTGTCACAGGAGTTGGGGTGAATAGGGCTTGTCAACCCTGTTTCTGAGGATTTAGCTCAAATTCAAGAAGAACCCACGGGAGTTTAATCCCATTAGCACTGCTAGCCCAGTATGGGTTTGAAACCCATTTCCAGGTTTGAAATCTTGAAAACGCTCCCTGGGCACGGTCTTGCAAGCCCGTAAATCCTTTCTTAGCACCTATCCCTTTCCCAGGAAACCTCTCACCGTACGGGGCTACTGTGCCAATGTGCATAACTGCCTCTCATCTTCCCAGGAAACATCATTTGGCTCTGAGTGCTGCGCTCCAGTGAATAATCATTTATATCATCACGTATCTGTGCGTTTATTTTCCGCGGTGGCCATTACTAATGGTGTGCTGCGCTTAAGGAAAACCTACAGCGAGCGGGAAATCCACTGCCCGTTGACAATAATGTTCAGTGCTGGAAGTAGTCAGGCGAGTCTCTGCACAGGGGGCTCAGAGAGGCACCACAGCTCAGCGAGCAGCCGGGGTCCCCGGCAGGCCACCCTGCCTGCAGCTGGGGACACTGGTTCTTCCCACTTTAAAAAAAAAGGAAAGAAAATTAAATTTCCGTTAAAACCGAAACATTGCTAAATGCAATACGATGTTCTCGACCGTGTTTTCCTCCCGCGCAGCTCCAGAGAGCGATGTTCGTGGAGCTTTCGCGACTGATGCTCGTGTGCGTGTGCCGCCATCCCGGGGCGGGAGGAAGTGTCCGGCTCCGCGGCTCCCTGGCACCGCACCGAGGAGCCGCGGCCGGAGGCTCCGCGCAGCTCCGCAGGCTGCTCCGGGCCGGGCGCTGGCGGATGCGGAGCGCGGCGCCCGCGGAGCCTCCCCCGCC
>VZTF01005786.1:246466-291199 GCA_013397755.1 Cnemophilus loriae | reverse complement strand
AGCCCGGGACGGGCCGGGCGGAGGGGGCGGCGCGGCCGCGCTGGCTCCGCGGGCAGGTGCGGGGCCGGTGCAAGTGCCAGGGCGGGGCCGGGCCGTGCCATGCCAGCAGTGAGTCAGGCTGCGCTGTCTGGACAGGAAATATTTCAGTCATACATCCCCTCGAACGGCAGCACATTCTTTGGTGAGGGAGAAATACTCTTTAGGTCATTTTTTTCTGTGTGGTTTGTTGGGGTTTTTTTTCTTTAAGCCCAGGGATTGCTGACTTGTTTCATTTCGCGGTGAAAAGGATTAAGCTGCGCTTGGTAACAAGGGGATTTGTAAGGGAAAACGGCCAAAGTGCGAGGAAGGGAACCGTGCGGCACCAGCTCCGGCTCTGTGCAGGAGAAACCGAGGGGGCTCCTAGGGCAGAGCGCCCCGGCTAACCCGGTGCTGTCCCCAAATGTCACGGTGCCAGCAGACAGTGCTCGTCAGCTGCTCAAGTAAGACCTGGGAAGATCGGATTGAAGGGGAGTGAAGAGAGAGTTGTGCTTGGCTGGGGTAAGGGAAGGGAGAGCCGAGCTCCTCTCACCGCTGGAACATCCAGGTTCGGCCGCATCGCACCCACCGTGCACAAAAAGGCACTTTGTTGTCTGCGCGGATTCCTGTCACTACAGAGCAGGGTTTGAGTCAGCACCGCACAGACACCGAATTTCATCCTTCTGGGCTAGTGCTGAGTTGTTGGGGGTTTTCGAATCAGTTGGGCTTTTTGTTCCTTTAGTGTTGTTGGGTGGTGTGACTGCCTAGCTGCGGAAAAATAATAGTTGCACGGAAATTGATACACCGTGTGTCTGCTGGCAGAGATTGTGTTCGCCTCTGTGTCACCGGTACATCACCCTAATTGCTATTTTGTATTTAAAACCCAACATTTAAGTAAGAAAAGAGGCAGGCCAAGTTCATCTCACCGTTCCAGCCAGCGTTTGGGTTTGGGTTATTTTTATGGTAATGCAGGCAGCGGGGTTATTTCAAGTTGCTCTTCCATTCGGTTGTGTATGGTCAGCAACGCAAAATGTGCTTCGCTCTTGGACGAGCTTTGTCTTTGTAAAATAATTCCCTTTTTAGATGTATGTTACGTGGATAATCAGCTGCCAGGCTGCTCCGGAGCGATCCCCGGGCAGGCTGCGTTTTGTTCGAGATGTGCCACTTCCAGGTGTCACAGCACTCTTTGTGACTGGTGTATGCGATAGCACAGGAGAGGATCGCACCTGAAAAGCCATGGCTCGAAAACAATCTCTTGGTTTACGATTGGCGTTAGAGCAAACTTCTTAAAAAGATATTTTGCTCTTTGTAGCGCTTGGAAAAACCACGCGAATAGGAAACGTGGAGCTTCCCTGTGCTGTTTTGTTTTGAAACAGTAAAAGAAAGCAATGGCTGAAACTGTGAGAAGTTTGCTTGGTTTTTAATACTGGATTTTCTTTCTAAAAAGAAGGACTGGTTCATAGAGTTTTGATTTCAGAGAAAAGCTGCATTTGAGAACACAACAACAGCTGAAATTCACTGGGAAAGATTATTTTTAAGCAGGCTGATTGGCAAGGGTAGGAAAGCATTGAGCCTCTTGTTGGACTAATACTGGGCTGCTCTTTAAAGCACATGGCCTTCTTGATCTCTTCAATTTGTGCATTATTCACATATTTTCATTAATTTAGAGAAAGTCATCACCGAATAATAAATCCATCATTGGGTAATAAATCCAGTGTTTACAAGGTATTTAATTGAGATGAAATGCACCAGCTCGGCTTTCAAATAAGCCAGCAGTAATCTAGTAAGATTTGTCTAGAAGTCTGAAAAAGAATAAAGCCATTTTTAATAATTAATCGTAGAAATCTTGTCTGTCACTAACTTGAGCGCAAACAAATTATTTCAGTGTATTCCTGCACTGTGATGTGCAGTCTGAGCTGTGTCTACTCATTTATGGGGAGTTTCACATCCAAGTTTTTAGTGCAGTCGAGATAGCAAACGTGTGTGTAGATTGTCTGGTGATTTTTATCTGGTTTTGAGTTGAGAAATTCCTTCCCTTTAACAAAAAAACCCCTACAGGCCGCTTTCCAAACAGCGTTTTTAATTCTTTTTCCTGAATCCAGCAAGAAAACAGTTTGTAGGGAAAACCTAAAATCTTTCTTCCTCGAGTGTCGCATCGTAACCCTGTTTGCAGCGTTCCGTTGCTGTGCCCGTTTTCCCTGTATTTTCCGAGAGCAGCCTGTCTGTCAGCGGGGCTGGATCCAGGCTCCGGTTGGGAACCGAGAGCTCTGTGCTTTCCCTGGGTGCAGAGGTGGCAGAAGTTTGGGCCGTAGCTGGCTGCGCGGGTTTGGGGTGCGTGTGCCCAGACACAGCAGCAGGCAGCTGGCAGAAACGGAGTGTTTGGTGCTGTCGGGCTCGGGGTGCTTGTAAAATGAACATTTTCAGCGTTCCCTTGCCCGGCTGGTTTTGTGCCGTCGGAATGTCTGAAAGGGGGAGATCAGTGGTTTTGTGTAGAACTGAAATAAAGCTTTTTATATGGGCGAGAGCTGAGCTGGCATCCTGGCGTAGAAACAGCAGGAATAGACAAGCTACTAACACAATATTAAGGGGAAAAACCTCCATGGATAAAGGTGGCTTGATGAAAAATAAAAGGTTTATTAGTTTACACAGCGAGGTGTCAAGAATCAGTTATTCTGAGGAAGGCAAAGCTGACGTGGGGATCCACACTGGTCCTAAATACCGACACACTCTCTATTTTTCAAAGAGTTTTCAACAGCAATTTGTGAAATTACTAGCCTAAGTTATCAGCGCTGCTTTGAAGGCGGTAAAAATCGAATGTTCACACAGCAGGGATCCCAAAAATACTTTAGAAATTAATTAAGAAATCTGCAGTTCTGGAAATCCCTGAGACTGGGCTGTCTGGTTCGAAATCACGACTCTTCTCCGTCGCGAAATCAATGTCGGAACGTATTGGATAATGGCAGTACAAAGATACAGTGTCTGTGCAGCTAATGTTGAAGAAAAACCCCATTTCTTTATGAAATAGAATCTTTCCAAAGAAATATCTGCACTGCAGGGCGGCGAAGCACAGCCAAACAGCACCACCTCATGGACACGGCCTCCGGAGCCGCCGCTTGCAGCGCTCCTGGTTTTGTCTCCTGATTTGTTTCCCTAAAATATACACACCTCTGCCTGTGCATAAATACACCGCCGTGCCTTCGGAAATCTATCACTGCTAGAAAATGTAACTTCTTTTTTTTCTTTTTTTTTATTGGTCTTTCAGGCATCTGATGCCAGCTCTGAGAAACTGTTCAACGCTGTCACAAATAAAGGTAAGGCTGCAATTCACATCCCAAACAGATTTATTTTCCTTTTTTCCCCACACGTTTCTTTTCATGGCAATTTCAATGGGAGATGAAATGTAACTTGTCTTGCAGAAATGTCGCAATCAGCTTGTTAGTGCTTTTTATGTTTCTCTGGGTTTCAGACGTGTTCTGTATGCTTGGTAATTGCTTTGCTTAATATAAAATATAGGCTTTAAATAATGCATTGCCTGCCAGGTCAGAATTAATTTAAATAACAATATTAGGGAATAGTTTATTTTACAAATGGCTTTAATTTAAGCTCATTTAAATAACTGTAAGAGTTTTCAAAATGTTTTAACTTGATTGTTACTCATCAGCTCCATGATAGACGTGGAATTATGAATAGCCAATTTGCACTGCTGACAGTAATAACCAGCCAACGTTTAGTATTCACAGGATAATAGTCATAAACCATGGCTTACTGTGCTGTGTGCTTTCTGTAGAGTTAATAAATGATAGAGAGGGCCACATTTAAATATTCAGTATCCCATTAATTTCTTCCAAACAGCAATCCAAAGACAGAGTGGCTAATGATATAACAGTACACGAAGGGAAAGCTTGCCCTAAATCAGCGCCCGTGAGCTGCCGTGCGGAGCGGGGCCTGGAGCGCCACAAAGGCTTTGGGGATCCTTGGGGTTTAATTCTCATTTTCGCTCTGGTCGGTGTTTTTGCAAGGAGGGTGGAGGGAGCAGCTCCAGGCATGAGTTGCACAAACAAGTATCATTCAAAGCCTTGAAAACGCGTCTGGTTTTTGCCCCAGCGTCCTGCTGTTGTCTGGCAGCACATGGGAGCTGCCTGGGAGAGGGTGAGCTTCTGCCTGTGAACCCGGGGCTGCATCTGCTGGGGTTTGGAGCACTCGAGTCCGTTTGCCTTAGAAGGGCAGATTTGACTCGTGTGAAATTCAGGTGTGTTTTGCTGGCCGGGTGTGGATTTGCTCAGTATTTGCCCTGTGTGCTTCTCCCGGGGTTTGGTTTGTTACTCCAGTGAGTCATTGCAGTGTTTCTCTGTGCCTTTTAATTCCACGAGGCTGTGGTGGTTTAACTGGGGACAGAATGTGACCCCGTTACCTTTGGGATTCCCATGCTGATCTGCTGCTGCTTCTGAAGGCTTCTGCTGCATATTGAATTATACCTGGATTTAATTGCATTACGGATCCATAGTCCTGTTTTTCATGTATTAGCATCCTTTGGAAGTACAGTCTGGATTATTTCTGTGGTCTAACCAGGTTATCTCACTTGGCAAGCTGATTTATCCTGTGTGATTAATGGCATTTACAGGTTCCCCAGGCCCCTCCCGAGGCTGAGAATAGGTGGCACAGCCATTAGAAGGGAAGAGCTGCGTGTCTGGAGTGACCCCAGGCCCCCAAACTACATGTGACTGCATCTTTATTTTGCTAATTTGCTGTAAAAAGCTTTGGCATTTGAGCAGCCCTTTCTTGGGGCTGGGCCAGGGCAGGAGAAGCCGCCGTGAATCCACATTCCTGGTGCAGGCCTGTAACCAGGGTGAGGGGCTCCTCTCCTCCCCGGGAGGTGACTGATGAAGAGTAGGCCCCTCTTCCTCTTCCTTTGGTTTTCTTTTTTGACTCAAACACATTTCCCACATTCTTATTGCTGTTTACTTACGGAGCTTGATTCGTGGCATCCCTTTGGATGTGAATACCCATGCTTGACAGGGAGCCTTTTCTTCCGAGGTACTTTTCTTTGGTGATTTAGTTCCCTTGAAAGGATTAGGGTTTCTTTGTGTAGCCTAAAATCAACATGGGCTTTTCGAAGCTTTGCTTGGGAAACCGTACACAAATAAGCTTTTTAGTTGATGGTAGATTATTCCTTTGCCCCTTATTTCCATCAAAATGGCATCTTTCTTTTCTCCTCCTGAGTTTCCCCTTAAAGCCATATGCTAATTCCTGTTGGTAACATGAATGACAAGGGAGGAATCAATGCAAATCCAGGTGCGGCCAAACTGGGCTGCCTGGTATTTTCNTTTTTTTTTTTTTTTTTTTTTTAACCCTCTTTTTTTTCTTTTTTCCACTGGGAGAAAGAGATTAAGGGGAAAGAGAACGGAAAAAGCATAGGGGACAGTTTTGTCAAAGGGATTAGCATTCAGACTACTAAATATCAGGAGGAGAAGCTCAGAAAAGCTCCCCTGTTTGGAGATAATGTCAGTAATTGCTGGCAGGCAGGTGCTGGGCTCTCTGCCGGGGCTGGGGAGGCTGTTCCTGCTCTGAGTGCCGGCCCTGGGGAGCAGTGAGTGCCCGGGGGCTGTCAGTTTGATATATTCCGAGTTCAAGTTCTCTCTCTTCAGCTCAGGCTTGCTCGCTTCCAAGCCGGCTCTTCCCCACTGTGTTGTCCACGGCTGCTTTTGCCAGAAGCAATAAAAGTGACTCGTAAGAAAGGTCAGATTTGCATTGGGTAAATCACGGTGAAACCTTCCAAGCTGCCAGGCTGGGAGGGCTGGGCAGGCTGGCAGGGTCCGGCCCTCTGTGTCCGTGGCCACTCCTCTTGGATGTCCCACAGCCACCTGTGTCTCACACACTGCTCGGGTTTTTCTTGCCTTTTCTTTTTAATTTTATTTTTTAGTATTATTTACAACTGAAGTAGCAGAAATTACAGAAGTAACGTATTTATGGAGAAGGTACAAATCCCGAGGCATTTTAGATCTCGTATGTACATTTTGTCCCCTTTCTGTCATTTGGTTGTGGACTTCGAGGCTGAAGAAGTGCTCAGGCCCAAGGAGTGATGGGTTAGTGTGGATGTGTAATGTGGAGCAGTCCCTCCCTCAGAAACACTAAGAACTAAAAAAATCTAGAGACAAGTGAAATCCCCCCAAACCCTCCCTAGAAGAGCTGGTCAAACCCCTTGAGGAGAAGTCTCTCAGCTCGCATTTGGGACTTGCCTGCCGTTGGAGCTGAATGGGAAGGTGCATCTCTGAATCTGGAAGGGTCCCGTGAGCTTTGGGGGGCAGCCAGTGGATGCTGGGGTCCCTCGGGGCTGGGGCTCGTGTCAGAGCCGAGCGATGGAAAGGGCTGTGGGGTTCCCCTGTCACCTCCTGCTGCCACCACTCCCAGAGGTCCCTCAGGGTGTCTGCAGCAGGGCTGGGAATCTGGGAGCGATGGAGCTTGGTCCCCAGAGCAGGAGCTGCTGCAGCTGCCACTGAGTGAGGGGTCCCTGGTCGTGGATCAGAGCCCTGCTCTCCCTGGCTCTCGCAGGAACACCTTGTAATGCCTAAATTATCCAGGGAGATGGTTCCCCTGGGAATCCGGGTGGCTGTGCTGGGAGGAGAGCACCCAAGGGTCTGGGCCCGTGGTAATGCTTGACAAAGGAGCTGTCAGTGTGAATAAATGAGCTAGAGAAGAGCTGGCAGAGGAGAGCATCCCCCGCCTGCAGCTCCCGCTCTCCCTCCCTCGCTCCCTGCGGGACGGCCCTTCCAGTTTGGGATGGCTGCTTGCAGTCTGTGTGTCGCTGAAGGAACAGAACTGCCCCCCACCCTCTGAGAGTTTCACCTCAGCACCATTAATCCCAGCCCAAGGACAGGGTTTGTTCATGAATTTTTGTAAGATGACTTCTCAGAGTAATTAAATTCCATTATCTCTCAATAATTTAAATACACACATCTGAAGCTGCAGAGCCGGCAGCTCCTACTACGACTGTGTGGTTCATTTATGTTAACTCCCTCCTACGTACCCTTGGAAAACAGCTTTTCTTGAAGGGAGAAACGAGTCCCAAAGTGGTGAAGTTTTCATTTGTGCTGTATATTGAAGTTTGCCTTTGATCAGAAGCACAATTGGGCTGTTAGAGCTTTTTATGTTCAAATTGTTTACAGGATGTTCATGTAAACTTTATGAATCCTTCTGCTGCATGGCACCACCAGCTGTCAGGGAAATATTTATACTCTCAGCTGGAGGTAGATCAAGGCATCTGGGTTAGGAGGCTTCTCTGGTGGCTGAAATACCAGTCAGATCAAGCCCTGGGTTTTTAGGTGGTTCTACAGCAATATCCTGCCCTAGAAAAACCAGGCGTGTTGTTGTTTCTCCCCTTGGCTGTCTGTGGTGAAGCATTTCTTGAGGATCCTCTACAACATCTGTTTCTGTAAACAAGCAGGGAGCTAAAGCTGGCAATTCCTTCCCTGCTGATCCATTCACAGGAGATCCTTGGCTGTGGAGAGGTGCTCTCACTCTTGAGTAAACCATCCCCACGGCATCTCAAGTTGGGTGTCAGTGGATCCAGTACTAGGCAGGCAGCACGTGTGCAGTGTTAACGTGGTCAGTGTGCCAGAGGCCTGGCTGGGGCTGCCTCCCTCCCTTGCAGGGTCTGGAGTGATCCACAGAACATCCTCACTCACTTGGAGTGTGTTCCCAGCCTCGCTTGTAGTTTTTGGGGTGGCTGCTGTGTGCGTATGTTGGCTCTCCCTGCTGCCTCTTCTCACTGAAATGCCTCTTCTTGCCCTGCTCTCGGGGCTCTGGAGCAACCCCAGCACTGCAGGGAACCGCCCCAGGCCAGCAAAGCTCAGGGACTGCTGAATCGTCCCAGATGTCTGGTTTGGTGGAGTTGCCATGGCTCACCCCCACAGGTGACACCCTGCCAGTGGTGTCTCCTCGCCTTTCCGGCGGAGGCTTCCCTGGTGGCTTTGGGTCACTGGTCTGCTGTTGTTTTGTGGGTTTCAAATGGCTTTTCGGTATTTTCCATGTGGAAGTTCAGCGTCTCATTAGGGAGAGGCTGGAAAAAGCTGTGGGTTTGGAGAGCCTGGGTTTCTGGTACCCCTGAGTTAGATTAGAAGAGCTGCTGGGTCACTTCACTCTGACTTCCAAGTGAAGCAGACAAAAAGGTCGATCAGTGTCTTGAGATGGTGCTTTGTTCTGCTGCACAGAGGAGCGAGGCAGCTATTCCTGAGCCAGGGAGGCTTTATCTGAGCCAGGAATTTGTTCATGACATCCCTTATGGCTGCACTTCCTAAGCACAAACCACCCCTCTCCAGACCTACACCTTCCATGCCCTCTCCTTCTCTATGTGCTGGTGGTTTTTTGGCTGCACCGTGGCTGCCAGCTGAGCTGTGGGGTGCCAGGGCTGTGGGATCGCAGTGCTGGGAGGTGCCAGGGCTGTGGGGTCGCAGTGCTGGGAGATGCCAGGGCTGTGGGATCCCCTTGCTGGGAGGTGCCAGTGCTGTGGGGTCCCAGTGCTGCAGGTGCCAGAGCTGTGGGGTCCCAGTGCTGGGAGGTGCCAGGGCTGTGGGGTCCCAGTGCTGGGAGGTGCCAGAGCTGTGGGGTCCCAGTGCTGGGAGGTGCCAGATAATGCAATGTGCCCAGAGCAGGTGAAAGCCTGAGGTAGCCTCTTCCAAAAATTTCAGATCCTTAAGTTGTTGAACTTACAAACAGGAGCCTTTCAAGGCTTCACTGGTAACTTTTAAGTTAGTAATTCAAAACGAAAGCAGAAAGCAGCCAGCAGGGTACAAGCACCTGAAGGCATTGGCTCTTCTTGACCAAAATAGCAGAGGGAGAAGTTGGAAGTGTTCTGGACATCCCTGCCCCTTTGGGCTGCTGTCAAGTACCCTTGGTGGTCACAGGCCCCCAAGAGTTCATTTAAGGCTTGGATTTTTGCAAAGTCAAGCTATCCCAGTCTAGGGAGCAAACTGGCAATATTTACTAACACAGTTGTATCTAGTATGGAGGGAATATTTGTTTTGTAGATTAGCCTACATTTGATTTTCTCAAAAAAGACATCAGTGTTGGGCTGTAAAATTGTGCTAATTGGTTCAAAATAAGGTGGAAAAATTCTTGGGATAGGAGTGTTTTGGTGACAAAGATCCTGCCTTGCCACACCTGTGGCTGGGGGAGCCCAGGCTGGAGGCTGCTGTGAGCTTTGGTGAACGGAGCATCCTGCAGACCTCCCCTCTCTGGCCTGCTGTTAGTCTCTCCCTTGTAATAAAATGTTATTTTCTCTGAAAATGTATGTTTATTTAACTAGGTCTCTTTTTGCTTCACAATCTGGATTCCATTCAGTCAGTTACCACTCCAATTAACTAACAATTATTTAACATTAACAGTAATTACAGACGCCAGTTAAGCGCCTACAGATGTCAACTGTTAGCTTTGTACCTAATCACTCAATGAAATGGAGAAAGTTCAACAAACATCAATTAGCCAAGCAATTAGTATGAGGTAGGAAAGAGCATGTTATCGTGTGTGAGCTGATTCAATTTATTTTATTTTGTCAGTAAAACACACACAGGCAGACAAGCAGCAATAAGTTGCTGAGATTAGATAAAGCTGTATTGTTTTGCTGCTTATACAAGATTTTTCCCCCTCCTGTTCCCTCCCTTACATAGCTTCGATGTGCTTTGCCAGGCGTTTGTTATCTTATCGAATGCATTTCGCTTCCACTGGAAAAGCGCAGCAGTGTCACAGCGGAGAGGCCACGTCCCCATCAGGTGTCACCTGAGCAGAGCCGCTCCTGCCAGGAGGCTCAGCCTGGCGGCGGGTTTAACCCAGGCTTAACCCGGGTTTAACCCAGGAGTAAGGCCAAGGACACCACGCAGTGGATCTGTGGTTGTAGGTAACGCTGGACAACGTGAGTTCCTTCACTGGATTTGTCATTTAATGTTGGTTCTGGATGGACTCTGGTTCCACAGCCCCTTGCTTGGCTTGTAAGGGGAGCGCAGGGCTCCCTGCAGGCCTGCGGGAGCACCCAGGGCCCAGCTGTCCCGGCTGGAGGGAGGGAACAGCTGGCCCAGAACGTGCCACTGTCACCCCCAGCGCTCGTGGGGAGCAGCGGTGCCTCCAGCAGCACCATGGAGTATTGTGGGGGATTGTGCGCCCTGCGTGGCTCCAAAATAAAATAAAAAAAAGAGAAGGAATGGGCCATAAGTTAATTTTACCTTCAGAGAGAAGTGGTTGGTTCCCAGCCGCCGTCCGAGTTGCACTACCAGCCTCTCTCTTAGGATGGTTTGAAGTCAGGAGAGCTGTGCAGAACGTGCTCAGGTTGTGGCTGTGGGGTGCTTGGGGTGGGGGTGTGGGGTACACGGGTTGCCCAGGCTTCCCTAACACCCAGCTGTGCCACCAACCCCCCAGGTCACCTCCCGAGCCCTTCTCCCATAGGATCTCATGCCTCCTCACTTGGCACAATTACACAGCCTGAGCAAGGGCTGTTAGACAGCTACTGTTAACTTAAAAAAAAAGGCACCCCAAAATATCCCCCATCCTACAGTCTTGACACTCTGGATGTCAGTAGGAGTTTTGCAGGGATGTCTATATGAAGTGTGGGGTTTTTTTTTTTTCTTTTTGTTGTTTTTTTAATAAAGTCTTAAAAGGTGCTTAAAACCAAAGCAAAGAGGCTTTTTTTCTTCCAGTTCTCAACTGTCCCCCAAACAAGAATGCCTTTTGCCTTCAAAAAGATTGGACAGGGTTTGGAGCATCCAGGTCTGGTGGAAGTGTCCCTGTCCACAGCAGGGGCTGGAATGAGATGAGCTTTAAGGTCCCTTCCAACCCAAACCGTTCCATGATTAATCACCACTCTGACTTACTTTAAATGTTTCTCCACACAAAACAATCCCACAAAGTCAGATGTTATTCTATCATGCAGGCTGCCCACAAAAGCCCATGAAGTTCTATGAATTAGTCGTTGTTTTCTAAAGTGTGGGAACAGGAGCGGAGAACCACAGGCAGATCTTACTGTTGCTTTCCAAAATCTCAGCTTTTTTTTTTCCTAGAAAAATACAGAGTCTGAACATGTGAAGAAACTCTTCAGTGTATGACCTGAGTGCAATAATATTTGTTTGAGTAGGCAGAAAAACTGAGATCAAACTTCCCAGTGAAAGCTGCCACGTTCCTTCTGGTGGCAAAGAAGACTTTGTGAAGGATGAGACTTTGTTCTGGTGAATTTTTAGCTTTCTCATAGCTCAGCGCAGATTACCTAGAGGAAAAGGCAGGGCCTGGTCGTGTGAGTCTCAAGAGATGGAGGGGATTGTGAGAGGGCATTTCTGGGCTCAGGGGGCACAGTAAAAAGACCCTGATTTGTCCTTGTTTAGGCTCCAGCTCAGAGTTGTGCTTCCTTGCTCCACTGACTTCAAACACTTGTTAACACCCAGCATTTACTTGAGTGCTCTGCTGGATGAGAGCCACAGGAATAAATCCTGGGACACCCTGGGGACTCTCAGCCACCCAGGATCACTGAGATTTCCTTTTTTCTTATCCCTGCTGGACCTTGGTGAATGAGGGGGACGCAAGCCCCTTTTGCTGTCCCTGTCCCGAGCTGGTTCCATTCTCTTCCCTCACCTGGGTGCTGCCCTGGCTTTAGGCACCAAAGCTGGGCAGTGTGAGCTGAGTGAGTTCACACCAGAAACCCAAACACAGAGGAAAAATAAAAATTGTAATTTTGCAGCTGAGTTGCTCAAGATGGGGTGGGAGGAGGCAGAGCCTGGGCAAGGGCAGAGAGGTGAGCACCCCACTGAGGTGCTGGAGGACCAGCCCAGGACCTGGACGTGGCTTCAGCTGCCATCACCGCTTGTCCTGGGGTTTGTCATTGCATTCAGTTATTTAGTGTCACAGATTCTGTTTTCCAGGCTGGATGTGACTGGTTGAGAGAGGCCTCAAGTGTGTCTGAAAGGGCCTTGCACAGTGTTCAAGTGGTTTAAAAAAGCCAATATCGATGTATACTTAAAAAGTGGCAAACAGAGGAGCAGATAAACGGTGTGAAGTGCCCTTTAGAGCAGTTAATGGCCTTGACTTACATGTGCTGTGAGGAGGCTCCTTCTGTGATCATCACAGAGCTGTAGAATCCCAGAATGGGTTGGGTTGGAAGGGACCTTAGAACTCATCCCATCCCACCCCTGCCATGGCAGGGACACCTTCCACTGTCCCAGGCTGCTCCAAGCCCCAGGGTCCAGCCTGGCCTTGGGCACTGCCAGGGATCCAGGGGCAGCCACAGCTTCTCTGGGCACCCTGTGCCAGGGCCTCCCCAACCACCCCCACAGTCAAGAATTTCTAAGCAAAAAATGCTCTTAAGAAACCTTTTTCTTTTCTTTTTTTTTGGAGCTGAAGACCTCAAATCACTAAAGGCTGTCAGAGTGGGGCCACGAGAGAGTTTACAAGTCCAGCAGCACAAGACCCAGACCCCACCAGGGCTGTGTTTTTGCAGCAGGTTTTCCCCTGGCACTTGAAATCCTGGCTCAAGGCACGCTCACAGCTTGCCCTGACCTCTCCGGAGCCACCTGATTTATTCCAATCTCCTGTTCACAGTCAGAGGAGCTCCCCAGACCTCCTGTTGCCCCCTCGCCTGTAGTGATTCAGAAGTCATGCACAGCATGGGCCAAACCACCTTCTCCCCAGCCCTCGTGGGAACCTTTCTCTGGGTCACTTTGTACTCCGAGGGTCCTGCGTGGGGTGTCACAACCATTGTGGGGTCTGGGGGCTTGGGGGATCTGGAGAACTGGGGCCACCTGGGCTGGCTCAGGCCTTGGTGAGGGAGATGGGGAAGAACATGGGGAGAGGGATGAGGTGAAAGTGCTGCTGAGCTCCCGCAGCCATTTGCTGTAGTTTCCAAATATTTCAAGTAAGTGGGCACTTTTGGAAATTAGAGGCAAAGGAGTTTGAGTGGCTTGTAATAGAAAACAGCTGCTGCAGAGCGAGCTGGGTCCCAGGGAAAAACGACTCCATGGAAATGGGTCTGCCGAGTAATAAAGCCACAAATAAATACTTAGTTCATTTACTAGGTCGTTGGTCCCATAAGCACTGAAACTTCATTTGTTAAGAGAAGCAGCATTGAAAAATCAAAAGCAGATGAGCAAGGCCCTGGTTTTGCTGCTGCTGGCTGGGTTTATTGCTGGGGGTTGTATGCCTGGGGCCTGTGCAGCTTTCAGCAGGTGTGGGAGCTGCCTGGGGACCTCAGCACCGGTTCGTTCTGTCCTGTGATAATAACTGTTCGGTTTTTTTCTTTTCTCCTTGCCCATGTTGCTGAGATAAATGATAATTAAAATCTGACTTTACAGTTTTTCAGTGCCAGGCAGGACCTGCTGCCCCTGGGGAGGGGTGGGGAGCTATGCCAGGAGCACAGTGCCTGCTGTGGATCTCAAGCTCAGGGGTGGGTCAGCTTTGGAACTTCAAGTACCAGCTCTCCTGGCAGCCTGGGGTAGCATAAAGAGACTGCTGTCATTAAGGGAATTGCTCTCCCAAGGCAGTTGATCTCAGGTGTTTTGGTTAGGGAGGCAGGGAGACACTTCAAGCTGTGATAAATGGAAAGTCTAATGCTGAGTTTCTGGCACTCCCTGAGGGAGAACAGCTGGAGTCTTTCCTCTTCCATCTGATTGCATCTAGCAGAGGTTCTTTAGGTGCTGTTCTTCAGGTTCTCGTGATGATCTTCCTGAGGTCTGAACGGGTCTAGTGTAGTTTTCATATGGAAGAAATGGGGTGAACTCCTGGGCTCTCCCCTCACCTCTTCGTCAGGAAAGGCAGAGGAACGTTCTTGGTCTTTGTTCTGGTCTTCATTCATTGCCACAAGTTCAGCCTTGTGTTTCTAACTCCCAGTCAAGTGGGTGTTGATTTGAAGGTGAGGGTTGTTGCTGTATGAGTACACAGCCTCCAGAGCCTTTGGGATCTGGGAAAGATTTACCATGTGGGTGGCAAGATGGAAAGCAGTCAGGGTTTTGGAAGGAGCAGCGTGGAAGGGTCGTGCCAGGTTCTCTGGACACATTCAGGGATGAGAGCATGCTCAGGAGCAATCCTAGCAATCCTGGGACACCAGGTTCAGCCTCTTTCACCACACCGAGAGAAATCCCATGGCTGCAAAGCAGACCACTCCAGCCAGAGTCCCTTTGAAGATGTGGTTCTCGGCCAGCCAGCTCATCATCACCCAGTTCGTACTGGAACAGTCGTGTCTGGCTGCAGATGGGCTGAGCAACCCTGGGAATACACCAGCAGCTGCCTGGAGTGGTCAGAGGGATGAGCTCACACTGGCACTGGGGATGTCCCTGGGCCTGTGGTGCTGCTCCCTGTGCAGCAGGAGAGGTGTCCTGTCATCTGCAGCCAGCCCTCAGCCACAGCCATGAGCAAACAGGTCCCTGTGACCTGCTCAGGCCAGGCTCCGGGAGAAATCATAACCTTTGGGTGCCGAACCTTGTCCTTGACCACTTAAAGGGTAAACAAAAGTGACCGGCTCTGTGGATTGAATTAGAAAACTCCCGTTTCTGTGTTGCAAAGGTAATTTTTCTCATCTAACAGCTTTTTACCATGCTGTGGTCAGTGTTCCTTCCTAAAACTTGGCTGTTGTACCTGCTCTTGTATTTTCCCAGTGGTTTCTCTAGATATGTGATGCCCAAATTAGTGACCTGTGACTTCGCACTTGGAGGGGGCTTATCTTATAGAGTGTTCCTGCAGGTGTATCTGCATAAATATTTTACAAAAATAAATACCTTCTTAAAGTGACCCTCTGGAAGTGTCCAAGGCCAGGCTGGATGGGGCTTGGAGCAAGCTGGTCGGTATCCCGTGGAAGGGGGGTTGGACTGAGATGAGCTCTGAGGTCTTTTCCAAGCCAAACCATTCCGTGATTCTGTGATTCTTTAAAAGATCACGGCCCAGTGCTGCCAGGCCCTCGGGTGCTGTATCACCTCCTGTGCTGCAGACAGGACGTGATGCCGAGGTGGAGCAGGTGAAGCCCAGTTTGGTCGGTCAGACAGGTCAGAACCACCTCCCACAGCGTGCCCAGCACGAGGGTGCCCGAGGGTGTCCCCTGCAGAGCCCTGAGCTGTGCAGGGTCGGGTGCGTTTGGGGCACCGTGGGTGTGACACCGTTCGCCCACCAGCCCCACGGGCACCAGGTGGCACCCACAGAGCAGGAGAGAGGACTTGTGCCCTACCCTGGTGCTCCTCAGGTCACTCCATGCCTTCGGCATCCTGTGAGCTGCCTCGTGGGGTGATGGGTCTCGGCTGAGCTGTTTTTCCATCTGCCCCTGAATCTGCTCTCCGTGCCTGATGCTGGCTCTTACTCTGAAGTTATCACTCCACAGCCCACCTTTGGCCCTGTTTGCACAGCCCCTCACTCTGTGCACACCAGGCCCACGGCCAGGACTTGTGGGAATCACTGTAATACAATTAAATGGTGATAACAATCATCTGGCAAGCTGTTCCACTTGTCTGGAAAGGGCTGGGGCAATATGTGCATGTGGGACAAGTCTGTGCATCTTTTGAATTAATAAAAAAATTAAGTTTGTCGACAATCCAGCCTGCAGTAAATTAACACCTTGCTTAAATAGCTGACAGCTTGAAGGAGGGGGTGGTGTTTTAATACTTAAGCTGGTTTTCTCTGTCTTCACATGCCCTGTCCAGCATCTCCTCTTACTCAAATAACCTAATTGCTCTCCAGCCTTTCAACAGCACATCAGCTTAGTGCCTTGCTGCCAAGGTGGTTATTCACCTCAAGGCCTCATTATGTTTTGCCACTCTATCAGAGGCCAAGAATAACTTGACAATACCTGCTCGATACACAGGTCTCTCAGTGACACACAAATAATTGGGTGAAGCAAATCCTAAGCACAGTGAGCTGCCTCAGCCTGCTGTGTGCACAGCCCCTGGTGACAACAGCCACCACGCTTCAGAGAGTGCTGGGACACGGGGGACAGCTTGGGAATGGTGTGTGTGGGATCTCCTCATCAGCCCAGGACGAGTCACTGTCATTTTCCTGCAGGCAGAGGGCTGGCAACTTGGAACAAAGGCTTAACAAAGGCAGTTGAAGAAATAATAATTAAAAAACAATGGCACTCACACACTGTCATCTGAGGGGATCTGTGGGTGTGCCAGGAAGTGATCCATCTTCGCCTTTTACTCTGATATTATAATTAATTCAAAGTTGATTGCTGTGCATACTTAAAAATTAGATTAGCCAGTTACTTGTCTCTAATGATGGTTTTGATTGCTCTGGCAGTTTACACAAAAGCAATGAAACCTCTTTGTCTTCAGAGCGTGTTAATGTGTCCTGAGAAGGCAGCGGTGGCTGTGCCAGGGTCCCCAAAAGTGAGGTGTCCCCAGCAGGACGGTGCCTTTGGGACGGTCAGCGTCCTGCAGCCCTTTGGGTCAGCTGGGCTGTGCCAGCACCTGGCACAGGGCACAGTCCCACATCCTCAGGGAGCGTTGGGTGCTGCCCTGTGGCAGCACAGCCCCGGCCCTGCTCTGCTCATCCTCCTGGACAACCCCCCATCCCCCAGGGCTCCTGCCCTTCCCCGTGGCAGCACAGCCCCGGCCCTGCTCTGCTCATCCTCCTGGAGAACCCCACATCCCCCAGGGCTCGGGCAGTGCGGGGCTCCGGCGTGTCCCTGGAGCTGCAGAACACCCTGGAGCCCTGGAGTTCGTGGCTGGGTCTGACAGGACAACAGGGAATGGCTTTAAGCCGAAGGAGGGCAGGGCTAGATGGGATATTGGGAAGGAATTGTTCCCTAGGAGGGCGGGGAGGCCCTGGCACAGGGTGCCCAGAGCAGCTGTGGCTGCCCCTGGATCCCTGGCAGTGCCCAAGGCCAGGCTGGACAGGGCTGGGAGCAGCCT
Source organism: Cnemophilus loriae (assembly GCA_013397755.1). Taxonomy (NCBI): domain Eukaryota; kingdom Metazoa; phylum Chordata; class Aves; order Passeriformes; family Corvidae; genus Cnemophilus; species Cnemophilus loriae. The sequence continues at coordinate 274,325 of VZTF01005786.1, read as the reverse complement.
GGGACAGTGGGAGGTGTCCCTGCCCATGGCAGGGGTGGCACTGGATGGGCTTTACAGATCCTTTCCAACCAAAACCATTCTGGGGTTCTGTGAGCAGCTGATGTTGCTAATCCTGTGTGTTTTAGTGAATGTGATAAAATAAAATGGATTCATTCACAGGTGTGTGAGAGACTCTGTAACCTGACACTTCCTGGAATTACTCATTTTTTAACAGTTTTTGACTCCTTTTTTTGTGCTTGTGAGTGAGCAGCAGGTCAGGATTTTCAGCCAGGTCAGTGCCAGTGTGTGCCCAGGTGGTGCCAGCAGCCGAGCAGGGGAATGAGGATGTTCTGTTCCTGTTCCAGGGCCTGTGTTTGTTCGCTGTGCTCAGGCAGGCAGTGTTGGTAAGCAGAGCGTGGGGAAGAGAGGGAGAAGCAGCATTGTGATGTTACTGGAAGTGATTCAGAAAGATGCTACGGGGGGACGTTACTTGTTTTGGCAATGAATCTGTAGCATTTTTCTGCAATGTTTTATGATTCTTCTGCTGCTAGCAGTCAGAACGAGGAGTGGCCAAAAAAACCAGGGCAGCTATGGAAACTTCAAAGCTCAGGGATCAGCCTAGTTTGTGGGTAAAAGCCTGCTTTCAGAATTTACATGTTCATGTTGCTTATTTTAGTAAACATATGATGGATAAAGTAATTTCCAAAAGCAAACAGGAGGCAGGGAATAGGATTCTGTCTTTGAGCTGATTCTTCAGGAAATGATAAACGGACTTTAGCAGTCTCCATTTGAATATTTAGGTTTTATTTGCTTTCCTCTGGCTAACCATGGAACTTAAGCACTGCTTAAAACCCGGAGTTTATCACTGGGCTTTCATTTTCTCTCTGCAACTTAAACTTTGCCCTTTGTAGATGGAGTGAATCCATTCTGTTGGGCTGTGGTTTTAATATGGAAAAAGCACGCAGAGAACTTGCTCTGACAGGCAGAAGGTAAATGATTTCCCTCTGTCTCAGGCAGGTTAGACTTTTTTCTTTTAAAAAAAGAAAGAAATTGCTTATACTCTATTTACCTTTTCCCCTGAGGAGTAAACGGGAGGTGGAGGCAGCACATACTTTCTGACACGGTGTGTTTGAGATTTCTCTTCTTGCAACAACAACACATCAGCCAGGAGCGAGTTTCCTGGGGGTGGTTTGGTGATGGACGTGCTGAACCTTGCCTTGTCAACAGGCACATTCCTGGGATTTCACACACCAGCAGCCGTGGTGTGGAATGGCAGCTGCACGGGGCAATAACTCACGTTTCTTGTGCAGATTGGGAACAAACAGCGGCAGGATCGGAGCTGATCGTGGTTAAATACAGGACTTGAAAGGCTGGAATGAGTCCAGAGGAGACCACGAAGATGCTCCAAGGGCTGGAGCTGCTCTGCCGTGAGGAAAGGCTGAGAGTTGGGGTTGCTGGTGAAGAGAAGGCTCTGGAATGACCTGATTGTGGCCTTCCAGTGCCTGAAGGGGCTCCAGGAGAGCTGGAGGGGGACTTGGGACAAGGGGCAGGACACAGGACACAGGGATTGGGTTCCTACTGCCAGAGGGCAGGGCTGGATGGGATATTGGGAAGGAATTGTTCCCTGTGAGGGTGGGGAGGCCCTGGCACAGGGTGCCCAGAGCAGCTGTGGCTGCCCCTGGTTCCCTGGCAGTGCCCAAGGCCAGGCTGGACAGGGCTGGGAGCAGCCTGAGTCAGTGGAACGTGTCCCTGCCCATGGCAGGGGTGGCACTGGATGGGCTTTGAGGTCCCTTCCAACCCAAACCACTCCACGATTCCATGGTAAACTTTCAAATCCCATTTTCTCAAATATAAAAATAATTGCAGATTCAGGCGTCCCTTGGAGAGCTGCAATTAGTTCTGAGAACAAAAGGCTTTACAGTTACACACCGTTACAATCATGTTCTTTAAAAGGTAAACCAAAATTACACAGCCTCCTTTTCTCCCTGGGCATCTGCAGGAATGCAGGCTCAGGTACATATATCTATGTATGTTTTTAATAATGCTCCCTCGTTTGACATGGTGTCTTGCCAGAAATGAAATCATTAATGAACTCCACAGGGGATTTATGCAGATCCAAAGCTGCTCATTACATCTATTTTTAAGTCTATTGCTGCACTGAGGGCAAGGGGAATTTGTTGGAACCTGTAGCGTTAAAACTTGTAATTTTGTTTGCTAACACTTGCAGAAGATTACAGCCGTGATCCCAGGCCCTTTGAAGTCAAGGGAGCAGGGGCATCATTAGCATAGGGATTATCCCTGTTTTTCTAAGGCAGCACTCCCAGGGAAGAGCTCCCTGTGTCCGTCTCCTCCCACCTGGGGAATGCACACGGCAGGGGCGGTGTGTGGGGAGATCTTTCCAAACTGTGGCTCTTCCAGAGGATGGAACTGTGGCTTCTGGTGTGTCTGTGACGTCTGAGTGTCCACAGAGTCTGGAAGTCCATGGAATCCACAAAGTCTGTCATTGTATAATTTTAAAAGAAATAGTCTAAAATCTCGTTCTGGGAGCCAGGGTTCTGGATGACTCCTTCTGTGCATTTTGAGAAATGTCTGTCTCCGACACTGAGTGTTCCCCAAAAAAAGTGTTCTCAGAGGCCTGTGGTGCTGGGATTTTGTCTGGGAGCCTCTCTGCTCTGGGATTATGGATGCACAAACAGCTTCTGTGAGCAGCTGGAACAAAGGTGCATCAAGCCCAAATGCAAGGCAGGCTTTTGTGGGAAAGAGCCTCTTGTGGCAGCAGGGTACAGACATGGAAAAATAACATGGTAGGTGTCTGCAGGAGCCTGGGGGAGTGTGAGGTTGCTGCTGGTGTTGGGTTCCCTGCAGGTATTTAATGGGGTTTGCTGCGACACGCTCCCGATTGGAGGGTGGTTCTGGAGCTGACAGACTGTGCTCAAGGCAAATTCTTTTCATTAAAAAAGGATTTAATTAATCAGAGCCGACTCTCGGCTGACAGGTTAATCGATAAGGGAAGTGGGCCCCAGAACCTGGAGGTGAGATTATACTGTGACTTTAAATCTCTACAGTCTCTGATAAAACCTAGGCTTCCACTGGAATGTCAGAGAAATCTCACTGGCTGTTTTACAGGGCACGGTGCCTGAAAAGATTTGCAAGAAAAGCTGCAGTTTCCTAAAATTCAGTTTTCAAGTAAAGATCTGATCTGGCAAATTTATTCTAGGCTGAGGCCTATTGAACTGTTTCAGTGGCAGCTTTGCACATTGCTGTGCTCACGTGGAATCGGTTGGGGCTGACGGGGAGTTCACGTGGAACTTCTTTAATTGGCTAAAATAAAACTTACTGCATCTTCTTTTTAACTGCTGAAATAAGTAATCACTTGCTCCAATAAATAGGAATTCTGGAACCACTCTTTTCTAATAATTTGCTTTTTAAAATGGAAATGAGCTTGGGAATGGGTTTAGTGATTGATAGGAAGGTAACTGAGAGTAGGGTGAGATTGAAAATTGGGAAAAAATTGTTCCCTGTGAGAGTGGGGAGGCCCTGGCACAGGGTGCCCAGAGCAGCTGTGGCTGCCCCTGGATCCCTGGCAGTGCCCAAGGCCAGGCTGGACAGGGCTTGGAGCAGCCTGGGACAGTGGGAGGTGTCCCTGCCCATGGCAGGGTGGCACTGGATGGGCTTTGAGGTCCCTTCCAGCCCAGCCCATTCTGGGATGCTGTGAAATGGGGTCACAAGGCTGAGTCCACCCTGGGACCTGCTGGCAGATCTGGGCTCAGTGAAATTCCTTTCCAAATCCATCTGGTGAGCACGAATGAGAAAAGGGAAGGCTTCTGGTAGTTATTCTTTGAGCCATGTGGAAACCATATCTTATAGGGTAGAAAGATAATAATGAAAATACAAGTAATTATAGCAGGGTCTGGAAAAATGCAGCTGGAAAACTCTCTTGACCTCCACCAGAGTCCACTAAAGCTGTACAAGGAGGCCGTGGTGGGGGAAAGGCACTCATCTATATTTAATCCTTTCTGTTTTGTCCAGGTTATTCCTTAGATCTGGACATGAACCCTTTAATTTGTGGTGTCCAGAGAACACGTAGGCACTGGCAAGGCTGGGTGATGGTGTGAACATCAGGAGTGTGTTTGGAGGGGAGGGCAGAGCAGGGTCAGCTCGTGGGCAGGAGTGAGGGGAAGGTCTGGGCAGGAAGGTCCCTGTCACTTGTGCTGCTGTGAAAACCTGGCTATAACTGAAATGTAGCTTTTGGCTGCGTTTCCGAGGAAAACCACTGGTATGAGAAAGGGGTTTCCTGGTGAGCTGAGAGCAGCACATCACTCGGCAGATTCAAAGAATTTCATCTGTTACAAATGAGGTGATTTACACTGGCTAATAATAACTGTGACTGTTCTGTGGGGTGAGTCCTAAGGATTTGCCATAATGGTTGTTTTCATTGGCACACGGGTACCTGGCTGCAAGAGCTGAGACGCTCCTGTTACAGCCCTTTCCTCTTGGGTAGAATTAGATGCAAGCATTGCATATATCAGAATAATCAACCCTGCTAAGATGTCAAAACATCGAGTGTCAATCCTATCATAAAATCTAAACCCATCTTGTTTTCCTTTCCCTTTTTCCCCCCTTGTGCTCCATCTAAAATAAATAACTGAGAAATAACTGAATGAATATAACCCATTTCTCCAAAGAAAGAAAAATAATTGCCTCCAGACTTCTAACTTACCTGCCAAATTGCATCCTGATGTGAATTGCAATGGACAAATTATAATCTTTTGAGACAAGGAAGGAGATGATGGAGTCTGTCAGTGACCCTTCCCTGGTAGGCACAGTCAGAATGAAACTGAACTTGGCAAGTGATTTGCACTCACATCAGGGAAGAAGCGGTGCCCAGGTCACCCTCCAGAGGCATTAACTTGGGAATGTGAGGAGAAGAGCTCCCAGAGCCGGCCCAGGGCTGGGCTGGGGCAGGAGCAGCTCCAGGGCTGTCAGGGTTACACGCTCCACGAGCTCTGTGTTCCACCACTGCAGGGAAAAAACCCAAACCAAGCAACCAGAACAAAACAAGGACAATGAAAAGCACGGGGGAGGAGGAAAGTCCAACCAGGGACAGTCTCCTGTCTGTGGGATTCGTCTTGCAAAGGCCTTTTACAAGCGATGGAGTGGGCAGAGACCATCAGCGAGACTGGGGCATCTGTCCCCAAGAAGTTTGGAATTTGGTGGAGGAGTTGGAGCTAGATGAAGTTCAGTATGTGGCAGAGGGCTGGAATGAGATGATCTCTAGGGGCCCTCCAGCCCAAACCATTCTAGGATTCTGTGATTCCATGGCTCTGTGTCCCCTGGGTTCAGCCCTGCTCAGACATTGTCACTGTTGGAGGCTCCTCGTGGTTCTTTGTGAGAGCAGTGATGCCTTTTGCTGCCCCAGCCAGTCCTGGGCAGTGTCTTGGTTTAAATCCAGCACGGTGTGTAAACGTGGAGCAATTCAGGACGTGCTCGTGTCCTGTCACACAGGTGCTGGGTGGCTGCCCGTGTTTAGGAGTGGCCATGAGAATGCAGAGGATTCTTGGGCAGAGACAGGGAGGTTTCCATGATGTGCTTAACACCTGGCTGCAGCTTTATCCCATCTCCAGTGCTGGAGTGTCTTCTCTGGGGCTCAGGGCACGGCTGAGGGGTTAACTTGCAGGAGGTCCTTACAGAGGGGTGAGGCCAGTAATGCTGAATGGTGCAGAGTGCAAAGGTTTATTTTGAACTCCAGAAAAGACCAGTGAAGAAACAAAACTTCATTTTCAGATGGGAGAGTGTTCTGTGAGAACTGTTTCCACACACCCCACTCAAATCTCCAGTTTGTCTGCACACATGGAACCTGAACTTGTCTAAAAAAGCCTTTTGCTGTAAAATCTAAGAACAGATACAAACTCGGTGAGAAACTACAGTACACACTGTAGCACCAGCTGTGTAAAAAAACCCCAACAACTGAGAAGGATTGTGCTGTGAATTTAACCTGAACGATGGACGCAGTAACTTCGGGGAACTTAGTGACTTCAGTGAACGCAGAACTTCAGCACCTGCAGTGCCTGCTGTGGTTGAGTCCTTCAAGACACATGTAAAAACTAAAATGAAAGATTGTCTTGCTTAATTTGAACCATCTAGAGTGTTACTTCACCTATTTAGATGCATGTGGATATGCACACAGTTTTCTGGCCCTTTCAATGCTGTGATTAGGTCTGGTTTGGGTTTTTTTTGGGGGGGGTCATCCTAACCTCTTGTGGAGAAGTCAAACTATCCTACAGCCTCTGGTGAAACTCCAAAACCCTCTGGTATTTCACCGCTCACCTAATGCTGTTACTGCCTGTGCACATTGGGGTCCATTTAGGTGCACCTCAAAATGTACAGCCAAAATATTTGCTGTCAAAAGGCTTCAGCTCGTTTGGGTGGGTCAGTAGGCTGACAGATCCCCCACTGCTTGAAGCTGGAAGTCAGAAGCCAAGTGGAGAGTTTTGTACCCAACCCGAGTCCCCTGAAAGCCGGTCTTGACCTCTGTACCGTGGTTGGCTGCGTGAATGGTGCTGCCATTGGAGCTCGTGCTGCAAACAGGGATTAAGACTGGAAAAATAAAGGAGGGAGTAAATTCTTCCAGCCGTGGCTGTGGGGAGCAGGAGCCACTGCAAAAAGGAGGTCGTGTCCCACTGTGGAATGGTTGGATAAAAACAGCACCCTCCGTGTTCATGACAGGTTCTAGGACAGTTGTGATTGTTTTTTTTAACCTCAGGAATGTTAAATGTCATTTGGTTGGTGATGTCATTTGTTAAATGTCATTTGGCTCTGGAAGGTGATAGCAGGACTGTAAGTGTTTTCTGAGGGAGACATGAGCTGTAAAGGTTTATTAATAGGATGTAAAACAATTATTTGTTTGTGTGCTTTCCCCCCTCAGGAATTTTTTCTTTTTTGTTTTCTAAATAACACAAGACAACCTTGGCAGCAGAGTCCCCACAGTTGTTAACGTCAGATTGTTATCAGATCTGGCAGTGATTGTTTTCTAATAATAAGTATGTTTTTCCCTTGCTGCCCATGTAAGAGTGACAGTTTGCTGCAACTCAAGGCAAGATGAAAAAGAAATTCAGCATTTGCCGCTTACATCCCTGAAAACAAATGATCTACTTAGTGCAGATCCTTTTCTATTATTTATCTGCCTTTTAGTTATCTAAGAAATGGATTTCCAAGAAGCAGATGAGAGGCAGGGTTGGAATTGCTCTCCTTTTTAGCTCCTGTTTAGGTCCTGTTCATGTTTGGGCTTAACTGGTAACTCCCCTCCACTCCCAAGAGCTGCTGGAACTCATTTCGGTTCCGGTCGTATTGGTAAGGTGTGTGGAGATGTTTGAATTCAGTGAGCCTGACAGCAGCCGAGGTCAGCGATCAGGATCTGCTCTGGGATAGGAGGCCCGCTGTGGAAATCTCCTGGCGAGCCAGGCGTTGCGTGGCTTTGCTCCGGCTGGGGTTCATCCCTGGGGCTGCCCAGCAGCCGCCCGTGGCCCTGGTGGAGGGAGCAGACCCAGAGGAGCTGAATCCTCCTCCAGGAAGGCACTGCGGAGGCTCGGAACGGGCCCGCGTTCCTGCCCTGCCCCGTTTCCCCCTGCTGCTGCCGCGGTGTGTCCTGTGCTCGGTCGCCCAGGGGCCGAGCTGTCCGAGCAGCTGGAGCAGGGATTCTCCTGCAGCCGTGTGGCCGGGACTGCGCAGCAGCCGCGGGGATCCCGAAGCAGCCCAGGGCCTGTCCCTGCTCCGGCCCGTTCCCGGGGCAGAGCTCTGCGCAGCGCCCGCGTCCCCCGGAGCCCCGGCTGCCCCCTCCCCAGAGCGGGGACGGGGAGGGACGCGGGCCGAGCCCAGGGCAGGAGGGACAGCCTGGGGTGTCCGGCCAGAGGAGACAGGGCAGCGCTCAGAGCCCCTCTCCAACACAACAGAGGCAGGGGCTGGTGCCCGAACACGAGGCCACCTCACTGAGAAAGGGATTCAGTAGCTGAAAGCACTTTTTTAGCCTGAAGTGATCCTGTGTTAAATATAACCCTTCTGGACTGTTTCTTCCTGGGGATTATTTTGGAAAAGCGCCGTGGCCTGGATCAGTGAGCACCCCTCGATGCTGGGGGTGGTAACCACCAACGAGAACATTAAGTGAGCACAAGCTGCTGTGAGTTATTTTGTGCCTTATCAGTCTTCATTTTGAGATTACTGGCAAGATCCTCGCGTCTTCTCTACGTGATATTCTTAGCTGGAAGATTAACTGATGTCCAGTTTCTAGAGTGATTTTGGTCTTATTAGCGAGAACACTTGACAGTGTGTACTTTGTTTTAATTTAGTTGGCTGTATTGGAATTTAAAGTCTGGAAGACAGAGTGTTCTTCTGTTTTTAAAAAAAGTAAAATCCATTTAGTAAGAGTAATTTTATTTTTTTAGTGTGGGACAGGAGTTGTTCAGCAAAGAGGAGGCTGTGCGTGGTAGCCCAGCCCCGACTCCCAGACTTACAGATGCCTGACTGCAGACTGGTGTGGGAAAAGGCTGGCATCAAGAATCCCTTGAAAATAAAATTTCAAGAAAATAGCACAGGTGGAGAAAGTATTTTTTTTTTTACTGTTTTTCTTTACTGTGTTTCTTGTTTATCAGATATTGCAACCAATAATCATTGCAATTATTTGGGTGCAATACTCCTCTCTGAATAGCTTTTATTCAATGAACTGCTCTGTTGTCATTCCTGATACCCAAAACTGGGGTTCTGGAACAGATACCCAGGATTATTTTGAGAGTAGAAAAACTTTCTTCACACTTTCCCCCAAGCCCTTTGACTGTGAGGGTGCTGAGGTCTCACTCCTGTGTTGCTGCTGCAAACAGTGGTGCTTTTCCTTTCCAGTCAGTATTTAATCCACACTCCCTCACACATGGGGCTGGGGGAACTTTTGGAGCTGGACGTTGGGTGGATACTCGAACACTTGGAATGTTAAAGGATCAGGATGGGAAGTGGACCCTGTCCTCACACTGTGGGGTGAGAGGGGATGTTTTGAAAGTCAATCTTTTAATGATTGGACTCAATGATCTTAGAGGTCTTTTCCAACCTTAGTGATTCTGTGGTTCTGTGGCTCAAAGGTGGCGTGCCAGGAGCTTGGATAAACAGGGACCTGAGCATTTATTATCCTAAAGTATTTACTGGTATTTTTTAAAGCTGATGTCTCCGAGCTGTAGCAGCTGGTTCAAATCCAGGTGCGGGTATGGTGCCGGCCTCACTCCCCCTGCAGTTTCAAACAGGCGAATTGAAAAACCCTGCAGAGATTCAGCCACTGGTGTGGCACTGGCACACATTTACATCATCACCATAGCACAGCTACTTCATTTCTTCCTTTTGTGAGTTGATGGTTACTTAAGAGCTTAAAGTTCGTTGACAATATAATTGCATATGGTTTTGAGGAGTGACTTTTTACTGTGAAAACCTGTCAATTGCAGAGATAATGTTACCTGCCAAGTGTGTGGCCCTGGAAGGAGCTGGTGCTTCGGCTGCCTCACGGTTCCATCTCCTGCATCATTAGCAGAGCTCAGCAGCAGCTCTTGTCTGCTGTTAGAGAGGCTCTTACCACTACTAAGAGAAGCTGAATTACCATGGAGTGGTAATAAGATGCAGCATTACTGCCTTTCATGATTTTATCAGAAGTCTCATCTTCTTTATTTTGTTGTTATCTTAGATCTTGAAGTAATACAATTATGTGAAAGGCATTCCCTTTAATGAGGCTAAAAACTGCAGTGCAAATAAAGAAAGCCCTGAATATACATCCTCTGGTTTTTAAAGCAGGTTCCTAAGAGGGGCATTGACTTGTGGTGAGTTTTATACTTGAGACTGGAAGCACTACAAAGTTTTGTCAAGCTGTAAGAGCAGTGAAGGATCTCCTTATTGTGACCTTCCAGTGCCTGAAGGGAGCCTACAGGCAAGATGGAGAGAGTTTATTTACAAGGGCCTGGAGTGGCAGGACAAAGGGGAATGGCTCCAAACAGAGAGAGAGCGGGTTTAGGTTGGATATAGGAATAAATTCTCCCCTATAAGGATGGTGAGGCCCTGGCACAGGGTGCCCAGAGCAGCTGTGTCTGCCCCTGGATCCCTGGCAGTGCCCAAGGCCAGGCTGGACGGGGCTTGGGGCACCCTGGGACAGTGGGAGGTGTCCCTGCCCATGGCAGGTTGGGATAAGAGGGTCTGTGAGGTCCCTTCCAACCCCAACCATCTGGGATTCTGTGATCTCACCTAGGCAGAGATTTACACTGGTGCATGCTTGCCGTTGGTTAAGTGGAGTCCTCGTGTCATCCTCTCTGTCCTGTCTGTTTGTCCCGTGTCTGGGACTGTGCCTGTGGTGCTGCTGTGGCCACAACTGGTTTGTTCCTGCTCCCAAGGCCCGGTCGCTCCCTGGGATCCCTCCCCAGTGTCACCCAGGGGGCGACAGCTGGCAGACACTCCACGTCTGCGGCATGAAAACATTTCCAGGCACCTGTGTGTGCTGCACACGCTCTGACAGGCGTTGGGGGTGCTTTCGTGGGCTGTGTGTCAGTGCTCGGTGCTGGACAGCAGGGAGGTGGCTCTCTCCCGGCTCCCGGGCAGGGCAGCAGCACTGCAGAGCTCTGTCCCAGGGCTGGCAGCCCTCCCTCCCTGCTCCCAGCCTGGACAGAGACACCCCGCAGTGCAGCGAGGGCAGCGATCGCTCCTTCCTCCCCTCTGTCCTCCACGGGTGGGTATGGATTATCCATTGCAGCAGCTGGTTTGGGAAGAAAGAGTGTTGGGATGAAGTAATCAAATCCTGTCAGGGATTGCAGCACTCTGGGAGTAAATCCACTGAATAAACATAGTGGAAGGTTTTAATACGACTGTTGTGTAGAACTCCCTGCACTTTCCCCCTCCACACCCGCAGTGATGCTGCCAGAAACAACTGCAGCTGCTCCCACTGATGTTCAGTGTGAGCTGTATCTCCTGGTAAATCTGGAGTAACCACACAAATCATTCCCTTGAAGGTTTCGGTTGCTTTGGCAGCTGAGTTGGCAGCGTTGAGATAAAAGGGCTGCCTGGAGCACCCCGTGTTATCGGAGCATCCCTCTGAAATGCTTCCACTTGTTTCAGGGAATCTTAGCAGCTCCTTGCCTTTGAACAAGAGCAATTCTTTTTTACTTTGTGGTTTCTTTAGATAATTTCAAGCTCCAGCATAACTGCTCCCATCCAATGTCTTCTGGGCAAAGGTGGTTATAAAATTGTGGTGGAGCACGTTGTAACTGTTGGAAAGATTTGGCTTTGCAGTGTGGATCTGATCTGGGATGCAGCACGATCCCGGAGAATGCTGCTGTTCCTCATCAGGAGTCTGTGGGCAGGGAGATGACAAACTCAATTACAAAAGCACAGTTATTTGGGTTATTTAAGATGAGAAAAAAGAGCCCTGAGCATCAGAGTGAGATGTCCAGGCCACTGACAGCCCCGGCAGTTCTGTGTCAGCACCAGCGCGATGGAGCTGCTGGAAGAGTGAACTGTCCATGAACAGCCCCGGCCTCTGAGTGCACTGGGATGATTCAGGGGAACGACCTGTGGGCAGCTCAACTGATATTTTAGTTCACTGCGCCGAAACTGTTCAAATAGATGTAAATAATTAAAGGCTGAATAAAATCTTAGAGCCTGGGATAGAAAGCAGAGCTGTTGTTCAGAGCAGCTGCTCAAGGCGAGCTCCAAGGAACAGGCTGTGCTCCTTGGGCTCCTTCCCCCAAAGGCAGCTGAAGTCAGGGTTTGTAGGTGGCCGGGGGGATGCTCACACGTGGGAAAGGGCACGGCGTGAGAACAGGGCTGGGACTGCCTTGGAGGAAATGGTGAGGACATCAGAGTGACCAAGATTAATGCTAGAAATAACTGCTGAAGTAATCACAGAATGGGCTGCCCAGAGCAGCTGGGGCTGCCCCTGGATCCCTGGCAGTGTCTAAGGCCAGGCTGGACGGGGCTTGGAGCAGCCTGGGACAGTGGAAGGTGTCCCTGCCATGGCAGGGGTGGCACTGGATGGGCTTTAAGGCCCTTTCCAACCCAAACCCTTGTGGAATTCCATGATCTTCTCCCCATCCATAGCTCTGTGGCCCAGTCTTGATTTTCTTGTGCTCTGTCTCTGTGGAGCACCATCATAACCCTATTTCCCAGCACTTTATTTTTTTTTCCTAAGGTTTTTTTTGTGCAACAAAGGCTTTTGGTCGGTGCTTTGCAGAACCATTTAATGTTGTTTGTTTTTAATCTGTTGTGTGATTAAAATAGATTAATGTTGTAGTAACATAAAAACCCTCAGGGGGTTTTGTTCTCTTTGTAAATATTCTCTAGGATCTCTTCTGTCTTCTAAACTGTGTGTAGGGAGAGTGTTTAATGGGACCTGGGGAGAAAAGAGACGCATCTTAAACTTAATATAAGAATTTAATTTTTAATAAGTTTCATTTGGGGTTAGAGTATTCATATTGGAGTGGAAATTAAAGTGTCTAAATGCTTTGTGTGTAAGCTGTTGGAAAATCTTTAAAGAGACATTCAGGGAAAAATCTTAGCACTTTATTTTATCTGATCTTGAAAATACAAAATTAGAGAAGCCAGTGCTTGATGTCATGCACTGATATTGAACCTGGTTTTGCAAAGGTTGCTTTGAGCTGTCTTCAGGGGATACAGAAAGGGTTTGTGTGCAGGGAGCGGCGTGACCTCCAGCAGATCCTGCTGGTCCCCGTGATCCAGGGATGGATCTCTGCAAGGCTGTGCTGTCCGTGGGAAGCTGGGCAGGAATCACGTCCCTTGCAGTGTTTCTGGCCGTGTGAGCAGGCGAGAGGTGAACGAGCTGGATGTGCCCCTGAGGGTTTTACTGGGGTCAGGCAAAGTGCCCGTGGTCTCTCCAGGCTTGTGGATGAGAAGGGTGAAAAGATCAGTTGCTTCATAAATGTGCTCTGGTCTTTGGCTGGGAGCAGAGGCTTTGCTGTTTTATTCAAGCTCAGGGAGATTTTTCCTCTCTGTGGAGTAAGAGCAGCTTTAATCCTGGCAGCCTGGAGAGGAGGTGGGAGGCAGCTGCAGGCAGCTCCCGGTGTGCTTCGGGCACTGCCAGGCCAGAGTCACGTCCGAGAGGGAAGCGTCACCTCTCCAGCCAGCACACTGGGGAGCACCTGCACGTGTGGCTGCCACTTCATCCGTGGAAGAGGTCGTGGTTTGGGATGCTCCCTCTCTCCCCTCTGCAGAGCTGGCTCCGGGGGGCACGGGCTGCCACAGAGGGCCCCAGCACGGCCAGCGTGGGCTGGATTCCTTACCCCTGGGCTCCTGTGGCTAAATCACGAGCTGAGTTGATTTCTCTGCAGCTGAAAACTTGCACAAATGTGCCACGAGTCCTTCTAGAGCGTGGGATGCCACTCACCAAATTCCAGCTGCAGCCACGGGGATGAGCGGCCGCCGGCCCTGCTGCAGACGCATCCCCGGGTCCGGGATTAGTTTCATACCTCAGCTTTATCTTGGCGTTGTGGGCTGCCTTCTGTCTTCGTGGGGAGGCATCAGAATGTCCTCAGGCTCTTTTGTAAGATTAGGAGCTTCCCATGGCATCGTGACAAGGAGGAAATTTAAGGAACAAGAGTGTTTAACTTAGAGCTAATCTGGTCTTTGTGCAAGAGGGAGGATTAGACCCGTACGTTCTCCGTGCCGGGCAGGTTTGTGCCACAGTTGCACCGAGGAGGAAGCTCTGTGGAGAAGGAGCTCCAGCCTGATGGTGTGGGAGCTGGGAGGAGGGAGGAGAGGGATTTTGAGTCCAGGAACGAGTTGTGAAATGGCCACTGATCTGTTCTGTCATTAAGGAAGAAGGGAGGGAATGGATGGAGTCGTGTGGGAGAGGAAGGGGCACACACTGGGCTTTGTCGGAGTCACTTGTGAGTCCCCAGCACTGAGCAGTGCCAGCGGAGTCCTCCCTCACAGGGAGCCCACAGGAGAGCTGGAGAGGGACTGGGGACAAGGGATGGAGGGACAGGACACAGGGAATGGCTTCACCCTGACAGAGGGCAGGGATGGATGGGATATTGGGAAGGAATTGTTCCCTGGGAGGGTGGGGAGGCCCTGGCACAGGGTGCCCAGAGCAGCTGTGGCTGCCCCTGGATCCCTGGCAGTGCCCAAGGCCAGGCTGGACAGGGCTGGGAGCAGCCTGGGACAGTGGGAGGTGTCCCTGCCATGGCAGGGGTGGCACTGGATGCTCTTTGAGGTCCCTTCCAACCCAACCCATTCTGGGATTCTGTGATTTCCTCCTGTACTTATTTCGTGGGCCACAGAGTTTTGTGTCTCCTAAAACCTTCTGTTTATCTCTCAACTCACTTTGTATCTAGAACTCGTTTTTCAGCCTTGCTTGAAGAGGAGTAACTCAGAGAAAACACTTCATGTATTCATCGTGGCACCACCTCACCCCTCCCGAGGACGAGCTGTTGAACGTTTTCAACAGTTTCCAGTAAAACTGCTGGTAGCTGGTAAATGTTAAACAGGAAGCTTTTCCCTTCTAGTCAGAAACAAACTTTAGGAAGCTCGAAGTGGGTGCTGGAGAGCTTCCAACACAAATGTCAGGCTTGGCATTTCCCGGGAGCAGGAGGGGTGGGGTCCCTGCAGACGTGGAGGGTGAGGAGCAGGTGTGGGTCCCGACCTGCAGCCGGAACCGTTCCCCTGTGCTGCCCTCCCTCCTTCCCCCAGAGTCCATTTGACAGCCTTGCCTTGCTGATAATTGAAATGAATCCTCCCCGCAGGGCCAGTGGCCACAGCTGTGTGTGCGTGTACCTGTGCACAGGTGTGCCAGTGCGGGCACACACGTGTGGGATAAATGTGTGTCTCACACTGCCTTGATCTGTTGAATGGAGCTCGCAGTAGTTTCGTTCAAAGTGTTCATGGGCCCACGTGATTTTCTGTGTATTTATATTGATTTTCTGTGTATTTTCTGTGTACTTATATTGATTTTTTGCATATTTATATTGATTTTCTGTGTATTTGCTTTGTTGCACTGGAGATCAGTACAGCTTCAGCCTTCTGCATGTCATGTAAGGGTTATATATGATTTTATGTATCAGTGGTTGTCAGGCCCCCATGGAAAATCAGGTACATGAGCTCAGGACATGATTATTGAATGCTCGTGGCTGTCAGCTTCACGGGAAGGGGAAAAAACCCAGCGAGGTACTTCTCAAACATCTCAAACACCACAGGGAGTAGAGCAAGGAAATAAATTATTATATCTTACATTTACTTACTCAAATGCTTTCTTTGAACCACAGTGAGGCGTGCTGGCATTCCGCCAAGCTTGAATTTGACCTTTTTTTTAATCCTTATTATTATTCTCATGAAACGAATACAGAGAGGCCTTAAGCAAGAGCTGATTCTTGTTTTACATCAGCCCCTGCCCGGGAAAGCTCATCATCTAAATCCTTGGAAAAGGAAAAAGGGCCAAGCACTGACCTAGCCGCGTCTTGAGGGAGCTGGAGCAGAACTTTAATCTTCTAGTCTAGTGCACTGTCCCTGGATCACGGTGATTTTCCATAGTTCACATCATTTTCTCTATATATTTCAAGATGTTGCAAGATGAGTTTGCCCAATGCATCCTCGAGGGTTATTGCTAAAAGCTCCTCGTAGCCTTGCAAGAAGGATGTGCTCGGGCATATCTATTACCTATTAAACCTGGCGAAATAATGGAGCTTTCCCATGTCATAACAAATCACACCCGTGCCAAAATAGCTGCGAACATTCTCTAAGACTTAATGAGCTCTTGCTGGTTCACAGTGGTCCAAACAAGTTGTTATTGTGGCTGTTAGAGAGTGCAGAATTATATTATCGAAACGCTCTCATAAAAAGACGAGATGGGGTGTCAGGGAAGCCAATGCCACACTGCAGGGAGGTGTGTGGGGCTCACAAAGGTGCTTTTTTTCCATGGTAATGCAGTTTATAGATGTGTAATCTTCTGTAATTCTGGCATGATTAAACAGAACGTGTCTTTCCGCCTGAAGTTCCTTCAAGCTGTAAGAGAGGACAGAATAGAGAGAGGGAAATATTTCATATTTCCATTATGCATAAAGCAGCCCTGGATCCCAAAATGAAGCAGAAGAGGGAATTTGGGGAGTTAAAGTCCACTTTGACTGTCAAGAGCTTCTCTCAAAGAAGCTTCCCCACACCATCATAAAAAACGTCAGTGTGAAATATCCGAGCGAGAGCAGATGGAACAATCTGGTGATTCTAGTGCCTTCACCTGCAGTCTCATGCCTGCAAGGGTGTGCAAAAGTCAATAACTGGAATTGGAGTTTATTGATTGTTTCACTGGGCTGCTGTTGAAACATCATATGTGCTTGATTTGGTCTTCAAGCACGCGGTAAACGCTTGGGTTTAGTTTTACCTCCCTTTGTGAAAAGAACTGAAAATACTATAAAACTGAAAGTGTCTGGAGTTCTTCTCCCAATTTTAAAGTGTTTTTCTTAAAGTTAAATAAATGTTCTTTGTCAAGGTTCCCCTCGCTCCAAGATGGATATTTCATGCCACAGGTGGGGGCTATTCATAATTTATAAGGAATTGAACTTTCTGTTGGACGCTGCCACCTGCAGCCCCATGGATTTTAGGATGTTTGGATCAGACCTGTTTCCTCCTGCCTCTGCTCCTTGGAAACCAAAACAGTTATGGAAATGGCCTTTTTTCCTGCTTTTAAGCTGAAAGAGAGTAGGTTTAGGTGGGATATTGGGAAGGAATTGTTCCCTGGGAGGGTGGGGAGGCCCTGGCACAGGGTGCCCAGAGCAGCTGTGGCTGCCCCTGGATCCCTGGCAGTGCCCAAGGCCAGGCTGGACGGGGCTGGGAGCAGCCTGGGACAGTGGGAGGTGTCCCTGCCCATGGCAGGGGGGGCACTGGATGGGCTTTAAGGTCCTTCCAACCCAACCCATTCCATGATCCTGTGACCCGGAGTGCTGTAGCCCTGAGCTGAGCACTGAGAGAGGAGCCAGGCTGCCCATGGCAGTGTGGGAGGGCAGACACCAACCCCCTGTGCCCCAGCTCTGCAAACGCCCCCACTCTGGCCCTGAAGAGCCCTGGGAGCTCAGCACATGCTGCAGTGCTCCCTTGGAGGGACGTGTGCCCTGATAAAAGGTCTTGGAGAGGATCAACAGAGAGGGGAAAAATAAAATAAAGTGTGAGTTGTTCAGCTGTTGAGGTAAAAATGAAAGTTGAGCAATAAAATCTCCTTTCTCGACAGCTCACCTGTGCTAGGTGGGAGAGGCTGGGATGTTGCATTCCAGGCTGGCTCTGCAGAGCACCGAGCCAAAGGAGGGGCTGTGGAAGGGCTGTGGAATTTTCTTCTCTCTCCACACCAGTTTTCCAGACAAAGTGGGAATTCCTAGTGTGCAGTTTTGCAGCACTCAGGCAGCTCATTCCTTGCTGGAAAGGTTCGGAGCACAGGTTCTGCTGGCACTTGACAGAGCTGTGGGGGGAACCTGAGCATCTCCGTGCCCAGGAAAGGCTGAGGGAGCTGGGGCTGCTCAGCCTCCAGAGGAGCCCCAGCTGAGAGGGGCCCTCAGCCCTGGGTGTCCCTGTGTGCAGGGAGGGCTCCGGGCAGGGCCCGGGCTCTGCTCCGGGGCCCAGCAGTGGCACCAGAGGAACGGGCAGGGACGGAGCCCAGCAATTCCCCCTGCACAGGAGGCAGAACTCCTGCCCTGGGCAGTGCCCAGCCCTGAACAGGCTGCCCAGGGAGGGGCTGGAGTCTCCTTCAGCGGGGATATTCCAGAGCCCTCTGGACCCAATCCTGTGCCCTGTGCTCTGGGCTGGCCCTGCCTGAGCAGGGAGGCGGCACCAGGGACCCTCTGTGGTCCCCTCCAGCCTGGCCCAGCCTGGGGTTCTGGGATACAGCTGGCACGATGTGCAGGCCGGGCCTGGGGAGAGTGGTCACCACCACCCGCAGCTGCAGGACACGCAGTGCCCCAGCCCGGCTGCCGGGGCTGCAGCACCAGCCCGCAGGGAGCTTCCATGGCACCCTCGATGCCCTGACAGGAAGATCCCCAGCGGGTCCATCCCGAGCGCCGCAGCCCCGGCAGCGCTGCTGCGCCAGCTGGTGCCTCTGAGCCCGGGTGTCCGTGTCACATCAATCCCCAGATCAAATAATCAGCTGCTGCCTGATCAGGAGGTGACTCTCTTCACAGCCAGTTAAATATGTGCATAACTTGAGGGAGGTTCTGACGCTGAGCCTTGGTGGTGGTTTAGGACCTGCAGCGGGTGCTGCTGCACAGGGTGAGGCGCAGGGGCAGCTTTCCAGGCGTTTCTTCCAGCAGCAGGACTATTGGGAACAAGCTTTGCCAGGCCAGGCAAAGGGTGCTTTTAAAAAGAGAAATGAAGAGGGAAGAGCTTACTTTGAATTCCAGCTGTTTCCCCAGACCAGCTTATAAAACAGCCCCATGTCAGGGAAGGGCATGGCCAAGGTTGGGGACCTCAAGCACCGGTCCACAGCACCACTGCTCCACAGGGTTTTTTAATTTTTGATGTAAAAGAAATTTTATGAAGTTAACTTCTAATATTCTGGCGAATTTGTAGTGTGGGAATAAGGAGATGGGTTCTCATCTCCCTGCCTAACACATTCCAAGGAAGGTTCAGGTTGGATATTAGGAAAAAATTTCTTCACTGAAAGAGTGGTTAAACACTGGCACAGGCTGCCCAGGGCAGTGGTGGAGTCCCCATTGCTGGAAGGGTTCAAAAAATAAGAGGATGTAGCACTTTGTGGTGTGGTTTAGTGTGCATGGGAGTCAAAGATTGGACTTGATGATCTCTGGAGGCCTTTCCCAACTTTAATGGTTCAGTGATTCTATAAAAGGAAGAAAAGAAAATTGTAAGTTGAGTTGTAGAGCTCCCTGGTGGAAGGTAATGTTAAGGTAAAGAGCTTAGGAGGGTTCAGAGGATTATTAGATGTTTATAGAAATAATAAAAAAGTTACCACAGTTCTGCCAGGTGGGATATCAGAGTGCCAGAGGAAGAAGCCCTCAAGGTTCCTTACGTGAAGCAGCCTCATGCTGGGAGGGCTTGGAGAGGTTTCCTTGTGCGTGGGTTGTGGCTGAGTGAGAGGCTCCCGTTGTCCCACTGCACCTGCAGCTGGGGGCAGTGAGGACCAAAGCCCAGATGGAACGGGCCGGTGATGTTCTGCACCACTTGCGAGCCCTGGTTTCTGATTTCTGCCAAAACGTGGTGGCTTGTGCTGTACTGCCTCTCACACGCGTGCCTTCTGCAGGGAGAACATGGACGTGGAGCTGTGTTTGATTACTGAAACACTGATGGTCAGCGGTACAAATTGTTTATCTCGATAAACACCTTTTGCTCTCAGAGCTGGGGAACAGCTGCTGCCAGCGTGGGGCTGGCCGGGGTGAGCACCCCAATTCCTTCCCAGTGCCGAGGGGCCCTGGGGCCGGGCAGGGATGAGGCACACACCCCGAGTATCCCGACTGACAGCTGAGCAAACTTCAGAGCTCACAATCGAGGATGATGATATTGGCTCTGAGGATTAGCACAGCAGGTAGCTGTGCTGGCACAGGGCAGGGTTTGGGCTGAGGGATAAGTACACATTCTTTTATTATTGCAGCTAATGGGAAGCTGCCAGGCTTTGAGGCACAGAAAGGCTCTCTGGCCACCTGTGAGCTAATCACAAAGATTTGCCTCATTCTGTATTTCAGCTCACTTGGAGCCCGTAATCTAATTTCCAAACAGTGATGAGAAGAGTGAACAATTCATTTTCTACTTTACATGGCTGTGCTGGTAAACTTTTAATCCTTTTAGAATTACAGTTCACTGTCACATGGAGGCAACACCACACAGTCCTGCACGTGAAGCTGGAGGCTTTGAATGCACCATTGCTGGATAATAATTAGCCTCAGCAGCAAGGCACAACATGAATCAAAATTAAAGTGAGGAGCACAGGACATTTTTCAAATGCTATTATGAATCATACACAGGCTAATGATTCCAGTTTGGGTAGAAAATCCCCACGTTTGGGGCCACCGTCAGCCTCAGGCGTGGCGCCCCGATGTTGGCGTTCTCTCTGCGTGTGGGACACTGCTGTGCCAGTCCTGTGTCCTGCCAGCTCATTAACCACATCCCAGGGACAGCGTGGGGCACATCTGACTTTAATCTGGTCTTCACTGCTTGCCATTTATTGTGGATATTGATTTTTGAGTGAGGCTCTGGGCTGAACTGAGCTGGAGGTGCTGTGTCTGCTGTGAGCCCAGTGTTCATTGCTGCTGGTGTGTTTAGGATGTGCTCAGCCTCTCAGACAGCTTCTCCTTCATAACAAAACCACCCTGAGCTGCTGCTCTGCTGTTCTCACTAGGGACAGGTCAGCTGGTGTGTCCCGAAGGTGAGCACTGCTCATGGTGATGTGCAAAGGCACTTTTACCTTTGTGTCTTTTTAGTGATCTGTGTGGGCAGGGCACAGATGATCCACGACTCTGGGATGAAACTGGGATGAAACCAAACTTCAGCTGGAGCTTCCCTGAAGACAACCTCTGCCTCAGGAGTGACGGGGTGGCCCACAAGGGCCTTCACACTGACTTTGTACCTTTGCTTGAATTTTGCTTTCAGGTGCCAAGAAACTCAGACAATTTGCAAAGAGCTGGGTGTAACTGGACACGTATAATTAACACATTTAATGTGACACTTTGTTGACCAGAAACAATGAAATCTCATTTCTGCATTTATTGCTACGACCCAGACCAGAAGAATTCTCCCTGAGCAGATGGGTGGATAAGCCCTGGCACAGCTGCCCAGGGCAGTGGTGGAGTCACCACCCCTGGAGGGAGTTAAAAGATGTGGAGATCTGGCATGGGGGGACATGGGTCAGTGGTGGCCTTGGCAGTGCTGGAATCAGTGATCTTAGAGAGCTTTTCCAGCCCTAATAACTCCGTGATTCTCTAATATCCATCTTTTTCTCTGCAGCATTGGAAACACAAGGAAAACAGTGCCAAGCATGAGAACAGTGTAAAGTGACCCTGATGGGGGAGCTGGGATGTGGAAGCTCGGCAAAGTTCCCTTGCAGACACCAATGAGCTGAAATAGTTGTAATTAAAAATCAGAATTCTCATGGTTGTGCTGAGCTTCACCTTAGTGTTAGCAAGGGTTTTTAAGCTCTCTGCTTATATTGGCATCATGCCTTTAAAATCAGAAAATCTTTGTCTCTAGAGAACAAACTCACGAAGGAGCCAGGGCTGTGTGGCTGGTGAGCTGGGGGTGTGACACCTCTCAGGGGAACAGATGTGTTATTTTGCTGTATAAACATATCCCACACATCTTTGTGGTCCTTGGTGTATTAAACTGACCTGTCAGGTTCCATTTGATCAGTATTCATAGGGTTTTACCTTTCAAGCTGCTTTTGCAAGCTGGTTTTGTCCAAGCTCATTCAAGTAATCCTGTCACACACAAGTGGGATGAGCAGATGTCATGGGCGTTTGGGGGAATCTTGTGGATCTGTAGCCAAGGCAAATCAATAGTAAGGAAGGGGTGAGGGGCAATGGATAAACTCAAGGTATTTTCCTCCCCTTGTCCTGTGGTGGGGTTACCCCTGTGCTGAGGTGATGTTCCTGTTGATAATTGGAGAAAATGATCAAGCCTTGCTGTGTTTCCTGTTTTTAATTGATTATTGTTTGGTACTGTCACCTCATTTACTCTGGGCAGGTTTGAAATGCTCTCCCACCCTTCTGCTCTGCCCAGTGAGGGGTCACAGGGTGTTCCTGTGACAGCAAAAGAGGAGAGGGAAGGGCAGAGAGGGGCTTTGGTCAAGGCCTGGAGGGACAGGACACAGGGAATGGCTTCCCAGTGCCAGAGGGCAGGGCTGGATGGGATATTGGGAAAGAATTGTTCCCTGGGAGGGTGGGGAGGCCCTGGCACAGGGTGCCCAGAGCAGCTGTGGCTGCCCCTGGATCCCTGGCAGTGTCCAAGGCCAGGCTGGACACTGGGGCTTGGAGCAGCCTGGGACAGTGGAAGGCGTCCCTGCCATGGCAGGGGTGGCACTGGATGGGCTTTGAGGTCCCTTCCAACCCAAACCAGTCTGGGATTCTATAACTCCCAAGATTTGGTACATAACAAGCCCCTGGGTTTTGCCACAATTCCAGAGAAACCTGGCAGAAACTCGGAGGTGTCTGGGTCTAAGGCAGAGACAGGAGCAGAGCTCATGGTTGGGCAGGTGGGAGTTGTACCCCGTCTCCAAGGGTCGTGCACCCGTTTGGGAAAAGCCTCGTGCTGGAGGGGCGCGAAGCACAGCCTGGCCTCACCAGGGCTTTCTGTGTTTCTGTGCATCTGGCTGGGTTTTAGAGGTACTGTCATGACAAGACCCAGATGTCTTTGATGAAAGTGCAGAATTGCAACAGGAAGGTGAAACTCTGATCACAAACCCATAATTGGCAATTAATATTCCCCAGTGACTTTGTGAGCGTCGCTTCCCACCTGGGAAGTTTTCCAGCCCATTTGGGAGCCCCTTCAGTCATCCCTCAGGAACTGCCTGTGGAATGCTTTGGGGCTGTGTAGTTAATGATGTCATTTATTGATTCCCAGCTGGATAGGTTAGGAAGTCAAGAGATTTTATTGGAAATAAACCTTTGGCTGTGTGTGTTGAAGCGGGATTGAGTTGTTGCAGGGTCTGGGAGGGTGTTACACCTGTCTGCAGCTCCTTTCTACTTACTAAAGTGCCAGGATTCCTGACAGACAGGGGTGTTTGGATATTCCCTTCTTCACTTCCCTCTAGAAAGCTTTACCCCATTCCTTTGTACTAAATCAATAGGTGCTTTTTAAAAAAAAATGGAGTAAGTGCTGTCAAATGCTCCCAGTGTACTACAGGAGTTAAATTTATGGAGTATGTTTTGTTTAACAGCTGGATGAAATAAATCATTTCATGTGCGATAGTGGAGGACTCTGCACTCTCAAATCAAGGCCAGAAGCAGCTCAGTGACTGAAGAATTGTCAACATCTTGTGCAATCCCACTAAGTGCTTCTTTTCATTGATCTGCAACTTCATTGTTGACAATTAAATCCCTTTCAGCGCAGAGGATAAACATTTTTAACAGGAGGTAGCAAAATCTTTTGTCCTGAATGATTTTCTTCTCTGTTTTATAATTAAGTACAAAGTGTGTCGCCAGCCTTGCTGTTCACTTGTGCTAAATACCTGCTCGCTATGGAGTAATTGCTATCAGCAGATGACAGAGCTGCAAGGAACTGTGCTTTCAAAGGCTTGTTCGTCATTTGCATAATGAAATGCTTTGTTAGTGTCCTTGGAAATTAGGATGAAAGATGACTGTGTGCTAAAAATGCAAAATTGTTTTTAGCAAATTATGTGTATCCAGTACAGCAGCAGAGCTGCTCTGGGGCCTGTTTGATGCGCGTTGGCTGCTGCACCCACAGCCTCCTCCCTGCTGGCAGTAACAGCTCCTGGCACCTGCCTCTCCCTATCCAGATCCTGCACTGACCAACGTCTGATCAATATGAAAGGGACAATCAGGGCTTCAATCTGATTAATTATTTCAAGCCTTGTAAAGTGCTTGTAAAGAGCTGGTGGGCTGTGGGGTAGATGCGTCCTGCATTCCAGGGCTCCAGAGATGTCCGGGGGGTTTGTATTGGTTGTGACAGTTTGTACCAACTCCCCACTTATCTGTGGTAAAGTTGGAGAAAATGGGCTTGAAAGATCTGGGGTTTTATCTTGCATTTAGAAGTTTGGAGAAAATTTGAGTTAGGCAGATACAGTGTTGTCAAGAGTTGGACTTACCAAAGTAGTGAAAGAAAATTAATACTATTTTTAAATTAAATGATGCTATAAAATATTTCTTTGGTAGGCTGAATGCTCGGTCCCAAAGATAATGCTGCAGAACACTGGAAACTTCTATAATTTCCCCACTTGTGCAATAAGGGCTTAGAGCTTAATCCTAAACTTTCCTCTCAGGAAAGTGGGAAATTTAGTGTTGGTTCTGAGTTGACCTCTGAAGGTGCCTGAGGCCAGGCGTGGAGAGGCTGAATCTGAATGCAGGCAGAAGGAGGAGTGACAGGGTATGGTACAGCCTCGTTTCTGTATGACACTGCAGACCTGGCTGTTTCACACCTGGACGTGGGAAAGTTGGATGATTCTAAGTTCAGAAGAAAAGTTTGGCCGCTGTCAGTTTGACAGGGTCCTGCAGGGGTGTCCCTAAGGGGATTTCATTCCTCAGGTGCCTCGGTCAGGGTGCCCAGGCCGCTCGGGACTGGCCAGGCTGGGGGTGGCCACGGGACACCCTGTGCTGGCTCGTGGCACCTCCTGTGCTCTCTGGTGCCTCCAGACATGCTGAACCCATCTGCAAACGGCTCTTGGCCAGGCACGATGAGAGGGTTCTGTGCTGATGAATCTCTGGGAATGTCAAATGTGGCAAATTCCAGCGGGGCCTTTTTGTCAGTGGAGAACAGCTGGGCAACGTCTTGTGGCTGTCATGTTCCCAACTGGCCCCCGTGGCCAACCTTCAACTCTCTGGGACCACCCAGATGGGACAAGGGAGCCAGAACGCAGAGTTTAGGTCAAATTTTAGTGGTTTGCACACTGGGGAGAGAGACAGTGATGGAAAGCTGCGTGTCGCCTGTACTGCTTATCCAAATCCATGCCTCCAGAGGGAGGTGTTTGCTGGCTCTCCACCTGCAGAGTCTCTCTGGGTCAGCTGAGTCACCTGGGTTACTGACAGGTGTCCCCAGGGTGGCCTTGGCTGCTCCCCGGTGTGATGGAGCCAAGCCAGTGATAGTCACATACACAGCAGGGTCACGTGGAGGGGACTGGAGTTCTGCATCTTGAGTTTGCGTATTCGAGTGGAAAACAGAAGAATTTGAGATTCAAGGCACATCAAAGGGCACAGGAACGGAGGTTAATGGAAGCTGCATTTCCTGTCTGGGAAATGCCAGTGTTCCTCAGTCCTCAGCACCACATTGTGGCTTTATTCCGTTTTCAGTGGAAGACTGGCTGTTGCTGGGTGCAATATCAACCTAGTGGGAAAAGGGCAGCCTGTGTCAGCATGGAAGTTACATCACAGTCACTGCTCTCCTGAATCCCAGTGCAGTAACTCCACCTTATCCGAAACAGAGTGTGGAGACAGCCAGCACATAAAGTTAGCTTGGTGCTTGCTTAGCTGTTGGGTGGAGATGAATTCCTCTGATGATAAACAACCTCAGAAAGTTGGGTTGGCTGTGTCATAGTGACATTAAGAGTTTTTTTCCCCCAGAGTTCTTGCACTGAGCGAGTCAATCAGGGTAGGAAAAGAGCAATCTTGTCTGTGTGACCTTGAAGTGCTGTTGATGAGGACTGGAGCCCTCCTCATGAAACCTGTGATTGGTGGTGTTTATCACTCAGGGGGGATTTCAACTCCCCAAATACAGTGGGAGGGAGAGCTGGTTCTGATTTATACATCACGGTTATCAGCCAGGCAGGGGGTGTGTGCTGAGACTCCTGCACAGCTGGGCTGGGCTGGGGCACAGTGTGGCTGCACTGGTGTCAGGCTGGAGAGGGAGAACCCACGGGCACGGCTGCTGGGGACTTTGGGAATCACATTTATTTTACTGCAGGCAGCATCTTCCAAGGGCAGACTCCCAGGGATGGTGCTCGGGGGCTGTGCAGTGGGGCTGTGAGCAGCAGCAGGAAATACCCAGGGGACAGTGGCATTCCCAGCCCTTTTCTCCCGGGGAGGAGGAGCAGATCCCCAGCACTGAGCTGTGCTCGATAAATGTGACACGTGAGAGAGGCTAATAATACCAAAGGAAGGGATTTAATAAATGCACTGAGTGCAAGGTGTTTGTTCCCTGTAGGCCTGGAAGTATCACCTCTGCAGGATTTCCAGACCACCTGCTAGAGCCATGTAGTAGGAGATTGCTAGTGACAAGCCTGACTCCTCAAAGCCATTGTGTAAAAAACCCCAGCAAACCCAAAAACTTGTAACTGCCACACCCATAAGGACTGGGAACGCAGATCCACCTATTCCTGAACAAACTGTTGCTCATTTCTCTCCTCCTTGGGGACCTGCCTTAACACGTGTGTGGATCACACTCTAACTTCTAATAATGTTTGATCAAAGAGGATTGATCCAAAGAGTTAATGCAAGCAAAGTTTACTTAGAACCTGCAGTTTATTGCAGTGAGATGGACCTTGGGCATATGGCAGAGTAATTGTTTTTATCCCTCTGGAGTCCCACTCTTGCCCCCATAATCATCCAATCCAAGTTGGTGGAGGAGCCTCTGTGCCTGTTACAGGTACTCCAGAAGTGATTAAAGTAGGTCCTCATCAAATAAGCCTGTTTACTTTTTTTCCCTCGTCCTTCTCCTGCTCTTTACCTCCCGTTTGCCTCCCTTTATCCCAATTTTTCCCATCTGCTGTCTACAATCTATGAAAATCCCCTGCTTTTCCAGGCTGCTCACCCTTGCACAGGGCCTGTAAAACACTCAGAGGGTACCTGGTGTGGTTTATTTTTGATCTGTTAATGAAATTAAACCCAAGCGATGCCATGATTGTGACACATGGCTGCCAGGCTGTCTCTGGGGATGTGATGGTTGGCAAACACGTGTGCCCGGGCCATGGGCTGGCAGAGTTCACTCCCCATCGTCTGAATTTCACTCCTTTGCTTCAGGGTTTGCACAAAGGAGCTGTCAACAATTTTCTCTGAATGGATATTATTTTATTACGCCTTTAGTCATTTTACCCCTTAAAACTGGCAGAAGGAGGAGTAACGTTTTCCTGTCTTAGGGTTATTTAGAGCACTGGACACTTTTTAAATTCTAAGCTTGTCCCAAGCCCCTTCCAACCTCACATGTTTCCCTTGGGCTGTGTTTCTGAAGTTGCTGAAGGTGTAAGTCCAGCTGTTCCAAGTTGTTGTGTAGTATGGCCCTAAATGGGTTCCTGACTCCCCACGTGCAAGGCAGCGCCTTTCCCAGTCTTGGGTCAGCAGTGTTCCCCTGGATTTGTTCCAAGGCGTTCCAAGAGGTGCCATGGATCAGATCCACACTGGCAGAAAGTTTGGGGAGCAGTTCCAATGGGAAATTGCTGTGGAGCCCCGGTGAGCAAAACTCCAGTGTACAAACGTTAAAATTATAATTATATTCATTATTATTAAAGAGTTGGGAAATAGAAGTAAGTCGTTCCGTGACCAGCTAAAAAGGCCAGGGTTGCCTCTAGTGTGCGTTTTAACGTTTAGATCTTGTGTCGTGGGGAAGACTCTGGAGCCCCAGGAGAGGCTGGGGGAGCTGGGGAAGGGGCTCAGCCTGGAGAAAAGGAGGCTCAGGGGGGGCCTTGCGGCTCTGCACAACTCCCTGACAGGAGGGGGCAGCCGGGGGGGTCGGGCTCTGCTCGCAGGGAACAGGGACAGGAGGAGAGGGAACGGCCTCAGGCTGGGCCAGGGGAGGGGCAGGGTGGACACCAGCAGGAATTTCTCCATGGAAAGGGTGGTCAGTCCCTGGCACAGCTGCCCGGGGCAGTGGTGCACTTAACAACCCTGGAAGTGTTCAAAAAACGCGTGGCTGTGGTACTTGAAGGACATGATTTAGTGGTGAACATGGTGAAGGATTGAACTTGGTGGTCTTCAAGATCTCATCCAACCTTGGCCATTCTGTGAGAAGGCACAGAGCTCACGTGGTGCTGGCTCCCTCAGCGGGTCAGTGAGGGAGTGATGCTGAGTAACAAGGATGGAGAACAGGAGCGCTGAACAGGGTCCCTCTTCTCTGCCAGGTGGTTTATTTTGAGGAGAGTTACGGGGGCAGATGGATTTGATTCGGTTTCACATCGGCCTGGACGGTTCTTGATGGAAACAAAACGGAGCTGCCCGGAGTGTGAGTGGCCCAGCCGTGGCTCTGGCTTTGCCTGTCTGTCTCACGTTCAACCATT